>JAVVLW010000920.1:0-122500 GCA_034401795.1 Chaetoderma sp. LZ-2023a
GCACATGGACTCTCCTGGAGAGTCAGCTGCATATCAATCTGTTGGAAATGATGGCAGTGGAACTGGCGTTGGAAGAGTTTCTTCCGATGATCAGGGGCAAGGTGATATTGATACGGTCGGACAATTAGACGGTAGTATCATACATAAATCGCCAAGGCGGGACCATGTCACCCACACTGTGTATCAAAGTGTGGCACTTGATTCAATGGTGCAGGAATTACTCGGTTGTTTTGAAAGCAGCTCACATTCCTGGCCGATTGAACATTCTGGCGGATGCTTTGTCTCGCAGACGGAGAATTCTGCCAACAGAATGGTCCCTCAACCCTCCGGTTCTACGAAGGATCTTCGAGCATTGGGGCAAACCCAACGTGGATTTGTTCGCCACAAGGGAAAATACTCAAATCATGACTTATGTCTCGCTGATTCCAGATCCGAATGCCGTCGATACAGACGCTCTGGCGATAAGCTGAAGAGGGATGCACGCTTACGCGTACCCACCCACCATCCTTCTACCGAAGGTATTGGTGAAGATCAGGGAGGAACCGTGTCTGGTCCTGCTAATAGAGCCGTATTGGCCAAGCAGGGCGTGGTTCACGGATCTTCTAGATCTGCTAGTGGAAAATCCAGTGCAGTTGCCCGAGATTCCGAACATAATCTCCCAGGCCAAGGGACGCTTCCTACACGAGCGTCCCGAAATGTTCAAATTGGCTGCGTGTATGTTATCAAACAACGTTCCACGTCAGAAGGCTTTTCCTCGACAAGCTGCTGATTTCATCGCGGCTGCGAGAAGGAGGTCAACCTTCAAGTCATATAACAACAAGGTTAACAGATTTGCAGACTGGTGTGAAGAAAAGGGTATTGATACCTTTCAATCCACTATTCAGCAAATAGCAGACTTTCTCTGTGAGCTGTTCTTTTCAGGACTAGCTCCCGTCACAATTGCTGGATACAAGTCAGCCCTGGCATCAGTTATCCCTTGTCTAGCCAACAGGGATAGTCCAGAGGTAGCCCAGTTAAATGTGATGGTGAAGGGAATGTGCAATCTCCGACCGAGACAACCGGTAGTCAATCCAGCCTGGAGTCTATCTTTAGTGCTTAATGTACTGGCCAAGCACCCTTTCGAACCGTTGCGTTCGGCTAGTCTAAAGCATTTGACTCTAAAGGCGGTTTTTCTATTGGCAGCTTCCTCAGCTAGAAGGCGCAGTGAGATCCATGCGCTTTCGGCAGAGAGGGACCGATTTATTGTCTCCGGAGAGTGTCTGCGTCTTCTGCCAAGAGCAGAGTTTATGTCAAAGAATCAATCTGAGATATCCCGGCAAACCGATCATAATACCGAAGTTAACTAGGTTTGATCGTGATGCCAGTGTCTGGTGCCCGGTCCGTGCTTTGACTAAGTACAGAAAACGGACTGACTCGTTACGGTCGAACGATAGACATCTGTGGATCTGCCATAAAAAGCCTTATGGCGCCGCATCCATGGATACTATCTCTCGTTGGGTAGTCGAATGCATTCAGACTACTCATGAGATGGCGACTGGGCACCAGGTGCGAGGCGCAAGGGCACACGATGTTAGAGGAATAGCCGCCTCGACCGCCCTTTACAGTGGTGTTCCGTTAGAGGACATCATGGCCGTTGCACAATGGCACTGTGAGTCCTCATTTACGGATTACTATATGAGGGATGTGTCAGACTCAGCCAATCCACTCGCTTTAGCTGTTTTGAGACGATAGTTAAGTGACCACACTGCTTTTCACCCTTTTTTCACTTTGGTAAGAAAAGAACCTAAAGCATGCATGGTCGAGCGTGAGGATGACAACCAGATTGTGTCACTGATGGCCGGACCAGTGAATGGTTGGAGGCGGTACGTCTGAAGTCCAATTATCATACGGTAATTCATTAGTGAGAGTTTTTTGTATTATGTCTGTATATCATGTTCATTCATCTTATATATTCATGCTCATTCCCAGGCTAATACATGTGGATATGCAAGGAGCAGTTAACCCTCTTGGCATATTTGTGTTTCAGGCGAGATACATGTTCGTGAGTTCTCTCCCTTTTCTTAGGAGAAAAATGGGGGGTGGGTGGGGTGGAGTGACGTGAATGTGATTCGGTTCCGATAACTTGACGGTCCTTTTAGGTCTCCGTTAGTCAAGTTGTTAAGTCTAAATCTTTCTCCAATGGGCAAAAGTAGCATTTATGGCTTGCCCCTTCCCACCAGGTTACTGATCAAATCTGGTGTATATCAGAAGTAACAGAATGGTGAGTATTGATCGAAGGAGAATGCAGGAAATTTCAATTTCCCTTTCTCTGAGATCTAACAATACTCACCATTCTGTTACGGACCCAGCCTCCCAGCCCCACGGAGGCAAGCCATGGATTTCTCTTGTTTGGTGGCTATGCAAACAATATGAGCTCTATGGTAGACGGGTACTCGGCAGTTGGGAGCCGAGTACCCGGTTCCAAGGAGTCGCTAAAGCTTTCTAAGTCTATAGTCCTAGAGCCAGCTGTCAGGGCCAGCTGTATATCAGAAGTAACAGAATGGTGAGTATTGTTAGATCTCGGAGAAAGGGAAATTGAAATTTCCTGCAATCTGTATGAAGCCAATCCACGCTGCTACCAACATGCTAGATCTGTATGAAGCCAATCCACGCTTCTGCCAACATGCTAGATCTGTATGAAGGCAATCCACTCTGCTGCCAACATGCTAGATCTGTATGAAGCCAATCCACGCTGCTGCCAACATGCTAGATCTGTATGAAGCCAATCCACGCTGCTGCCAACATGCTAGATCTGTTTGAAGCCAATCCACGCTGCTGCCAACACGCTAGATCTGTATGAAGCCAATCCATGCTGCTGCCAACATGCTAGATCTATATGAAGCCAATCCATGCTGTTGCCAACATGCTAGATCTGTATGAAGCCAATCCATGCTGCTGCCAACATGCTAGATCTGTATGAAGCCAAAACATGCTGCTGCCAACATACTAGTCATTTTGGCCAAGTATGTAAAAGATTGGATGTGGACAGTAGAATCTACATATGTCTGCTACATGGTTGATCAGTCTTTTATGGTTCAGAAGCAGTGTCACACATTGTTACACTTCCTCATTGATCAGCATCCGCAGAGGGAAACTGGCAAGGAAACTTATTGACAATACATCCAATCTGAAATAGGGCTTCATGGTATTGGAAAAATGAATACCGGTTACGGTATCAATTTCCTTACTGGTATACCTTTAATACCGGTATTATTACGACGGACAAAATAGAGTGAGGCTCCATCCAGTAGTACGATTCCATAGTCAATGTATTTCCCATGCATACGAAGTAGGCCTATATCAGCGCTCCTGAAACAGTCGATGCAAAAATTATACGAATCCCGATATTAAACGCTAAATATTAATTGTCTTCCGTTAAATCATATCCCAAAATGGCTGAAGTTCAACCAAATCGTCTGTACAAATGATTTGAATTTGCCATGAAATTACAACTACTCCGTGTCGAGATCACGAGGTATACCGATAACCAGTGACAATCTCGTCCCAAATAAACTTGCCCAGTGAAACTGCGAAAAACCAAGACTGTTGATATTTGACTGACAAATGTCATTGCTACGAGTCAAAGACTTTGGATATGCTGAATGTAAATCTATGTTTTACTCATTTTCCTAGCTACTTTTGTACTTGTATTAATGTATGCGCCAGAATAATAAATAAACTGTCCACGAAAACGTGTGCCTTATACGACGAAATTGCAATGGGACGAAACCGCCAGGAATCGTGCAAATCTCCGCGCAGTGGTATAACTAACATACCAAATAGACTATAATATGCTGAGAATACACATGCCTATGCTCGCTGAGCCTCGTTCTCATTACAGTAGCTTGTATCGATCGATATCTAACGATACCCGCCAACATAGGAAGTGAATATAGATCGCGGGGACTGAGAAGTTTTTCTCATGCCGGTTCCCCTTTACTTGGGCCATTGGCCGGTCACTACACCGTTGTAAAATTCGGGGAATTTGCTAACTAACCAGGCTGTAGTAATTGATATAAAATATCATACAAAATATTCATTTGATATTATGATTTTCTAGAAAACAACGGCTCGAAATTATAAAATATTAGCGCAAGAAAAGGTAAGTTTTAGATATTTTTAACCAGCCCATATCCTATGAGGTTAATTAAAATAAGTTCTATTTTTGGCGCGAGGTATGTTCGTATGAGTAGTAATTTATCAATTACTTTAACCATAGCCGCTAACAACAATTTGACAGATATGGATAACTAAGAAAATTTTCAAGTGTGATCGTTAAATATCATCAGTAACTTATCGCGTTAGTCGGATATATTATTGGAATGTAACTAATAGAAAGCGGATTATCTGTCTAACAGAAGGTTATACCGGTTTTATGTTATATTTCGATATTTCGGTATTAGCAAAATCATACTGGTATTCGGTATAATATCGGTATATCGTGACGCCCTAATCTGAAACTCATTGAAACAAACAAAAACAGTTGATCCTTAGGAAATTTAGCTTGAAGGTGTCCGTTAATGTTTTATAGAATGTTTAATTTCTTACTGTCACATATCCAAGGCTTTTAATAACCGAAAACTTTCACTGAATCAAACAAGTTGAAATGAAATAAATTATAAAGTTTATTAAAGGTGCCGATTATGAACAAGTAATCTTTACTTGTTGCCTTGTAGACCTTTGTAGAATAGAATAAACCAGTTTTATTTCCTTATGTTTTCCTCGGATTAATTCTGTAAATTAAGTAGTATGATTTGTTGAGCTTTCTCGACTATCTCGATCTTGTGATAGTTTGTTCCAATCCCGTATGGTATTGGGAATAAGGCTGAATTTAAAGTAGTCGGTTCTCACATAAATTTGATTGAAGTGGCTGTTGTGCTGACAATGTTTCTCATGGCAGCTAAATATTGGGGGTCCTAGGAACCCCATACCCTGAACCCTGGGTCCTAAGCTGAAATCTAAACTGAAAAACCATGGTTATAATACATTTTTTCCTCATCCATGCTAGAAGGTACCATGGACTCAGAGATCTATGAATTATGTAGGTCCGATGCTAGATTCTGTGGGTAATTCACAGAGCTATATGAATTACGTAGGTCCGATGCTAGATTCTGTGGGTAATTCACAGAGCTATATGAATTATGTAGGTCCGATGCTAGATTCTGTGGGTAATTCACAGAGCTATATGAATTATGTAGGTCCGATGCTAGATTCTGTGGGTAATTCACAGAGCTATATGAATTATGTAGGTCCGATGCTAGATTCTGTGGGTAATTCACAGAGCTATATGAATTACGTAGGTCCGATGCTAGATTCTGTGGGTAATTCACAGAGCTATATGAATTACGTAGGTCCGATGCTAGATTCTGTGGGTAATTCACAGAGCTATATGAATTACGTAGGTCCGATGCTAGATTCTGTGGGTAATTCACAGAGCTATATGAATTACGTAGGTCCGATGCTAGATTCTGTGGGTAATTCACAGAGCTATATGAATTACGTAGGTCCGATGCTAGATTCTGTGGGTAATTCACAGAGCTATATGAATTATGTAGGTCCGATGCTAGGTTCTGTGGGTAATTCACAGAACTATATGAATTATGTAGGTCCGATGCTAGATTCTGTGGGTAATTCACAGAGCTATATGAATTACGTAGGTCCGATGCTAGATTCTGTGGGTAATTCACAGAGCTATATGAATTACGTAGGTCCGATGCTAGATTCTGTGGGTAATTCACAGAACTATATGAATTATGTAGGTCCGATGCTAGATTCTGTGGGTAATTCACAGAGCTATATGAATTACGTAGGTCCGATGCTAGATTCTGTGGGTAATTCACAGAGCTATATGAATTATGTAGGTCCGATGCTGGGTTCTGTGGGTAATTCACAGAGCTATATGAATTATGTAGGTCCGATGCTGGGTTCTGTGGGTAATTCACAGAGCTATATGAATTATGTAGGTCCGATGCTAGATTCTGTGGGTAATTCACAGAACTATATGAATTATGTAGGTCCGATGCTAGGTTCTGTGGGTAATTCACAGAGCTATATGAATTATGTAGGTCCGATGCTAGATTCTGTGGGTAATTCACAGAGATCTATGAATTATGTAGGTCCGATGCTAGGTTCTGTGGGTAATTCACAGAACTATATGAATTATGTAGGTCTGATGCTAGGTTCTGTGGGTAATTCACAGAGCTCTATGAATTATGTAGGTCTGATGCTAGGTTCTGTGGGTAATTCACAGAGCTCTATGAATTATGTAGGTCCGATGCTAGGTTCTGTGGGTAATTCACAGAACTATATGAATTATGTAGGTCCGATGCTAGATTCTGTGGGTAATTCACAGAGCTATATGAATTACGTAGGTCCGATGCTAGATTCTGTGGGTAATTCACAGAACTATATGAATTATGTAGGTCCGATGCTAGGTTCTGTGGGTAATTCACAGAACTATATGAATTATGTAGGTCCGATGCTAGGTTCTGTGGGTAATTCACAGAACTATATGAATTATGTAGGTCCGATGCTAGATTCTGTGGGTAATTCACAGAGCTATATGAATTACGTAGGTCCGATGCTAGATTCTGTGGGTAATTCACAGAACTATATGAATTATGTAGGTCCGATGCTAGATTCTGTGGGTAATTCACAGAACTATATGAATTATGTAGGTCCGATGCTAGATTCTGTGGGTAATTCACAGAGCTATATGAATTATGTAGGTCCGATGCTAGATTCTGTGGGTAATTCACAGAACTATATGAATTATGTAGGTCCGATGCTAGATTCTGTGGGTAATTCACAGAGCTATATGAATTATGTAGGTCCGATGCTAGATTCTGTGGGTAATTCACAGAACTATATGAATTATGTAGGTCCGATGCTAGGTTCTGTGGGTAATTCACAGAGCTATATGAATTATGTAGGTCCGATGCTAGGTTCTGTGGGTAATTCACAGAGCTATATGAATTATGTAGGTCCGATGCTAGATTCTGTGGGTAATTCACAGAGCTATATGAATTATATAGGTCCGATGCTAGATTCTGTGGGTAATTCAGAGAGCTATATGAATTATGTAGGTCCGATGCTAGATTCTGTGGGTAATTCACAGAGCTATATGAATTATGTAGGTCCGATGCTAGATTCTGTGGGTAATTCACAGAGCTATATGAATTACGTAGGTCCGATGCTAGATTCTGTGGGTAATTCACAGAGCTATATGAATTATGTAGGTCCGATGCTAGGTTCTGTGGGTAATTCACAGAACTATATGAATTATGTAGGTCCGATGCTAGATTCTGTGGGTAATTCACAGAGCTCTATGAATTATGTAGGTCCGATGCTAGATTCTGTGGGTAATTCACAGAGCTATATGAATTACGTAGGTCCGATGCTAGATTCTGTGGGTAATTCACAGAGCTATATGAATTATATAGGTCCGATGCTAGATTCTGTGGGTAATTCACAGAGGTATATGAATTATGTAGGTCAGATGCTAGATTCTGTGGGTAATTCACAGAGCTATATGAATTATGTAGGTCCGATGCTAGATTCTGTGGGTAATTCACAGAGCTATATGAATTATGTAGGTCCGATGCTAGGTTCTGTGGGTAATTCACAGAGCTATATGAATTATGTAGGTCCGATGCTAGATTCTGTGGGTAATTCACAGAGATCTATGAATTATGTAGGTCCGATGCTAGGTTCTGTGGGTAATTCACAGAACTATATGAATTATGTAGGTCTGATGCTAGGTTCTGTGGGTAATTCACAGAGCTCTATGAATTATGTAGGTCTGATGCTAGGTTCTGTGGGTAATTCACAGAGCTCTATGAATTATGTAGGTCCGATGCTAGGTTCTGTGGGTAATTCACAGAACTATATGAATTATGTAGGTCCGATGCTAGATTCTGTGGGTAATTCACAGAGCTATATGAATTACGTAGGTCCGATGCTAGATTCTGTGGGTAATTCACAGAACTATATGAATTATGTAGGTCCGATGCTAGGTTCTGTGGGTAATTCACAGAACTATATGAATTATGTAGGTCCGATGCTAGGTTCTGTGGGTAATTCACAGAACTATATGAATTATGTAGGTCCGATGCTAGATTCTGTGGGTAATTCACAGAGCTATATGAATTACGTAGGTCCGATGCTAGATTCTGTGGGTAATTCACAGAACTATATGAATTATGTAGGTCCGATGCTAGATTCTGTGGGTAATTCACAGAACTATATGAATTATGTAGGTCCGATGCTAGATTCTGTGGGTAATTCACAGAGCTATATGAATTATGTAGGTCCGATGCTAGATTCTGTGGGTAATTCACAGAACTATATGAATTATGTAGGTCCGATGCTAGATTCTGTGGGTAATTCACAGAGCTATATGAATTATGTAGGTCCGATGCTAGATTCTGTGGGTAATTCACAGAGCTATATGAATTATGTAGGTCCGATGCTAGATTCTGTGGGTAATTCACAGAGCTATATGAATTATGTAGGTCCGATGCTAGATTCTGTGGGTAATTCACAGAGCTATATGAATTATGTAGGTCCGATGCTAGATTCTGTGGGTAATTCACAGAGCTATATGAATTACGTAGGTCCGATGCTAGATTCTGTGGGTAATTCACAGAACTATATGAATTATGTAGGTCCGATGCCAGATTCTGTGGGTAATTCACAGAGCTATATGAATTACGTAGGTCCGATGCTAGATTCTGTGGGTAATTCACAGAACTATATGAATTATGTAGGTCCGATGCTAGATTCTGTGGGTAATTCACAGAGCTATATGAATTATGTAGGTCCGATGCTAGATTCTGTGGGTAATTCACAGAACTATATGAATTATGTAGGTCCGATGCTAGATTCTGTGGGTAATTCACAGAGCTATATGAATTATGTAGGTCCGATGCTAGATTCTGTGGGTAATTCACAGAACTATATGAATTATGTAGGTCCGATGCTAGGTTCTGTGGGTAATTCACAGAGCTATATGAATTATGTAGGTCCGATGCTAGGTTCTGTGGGTAATTCACAGAGCTATATGAATTATGTAGGTCCGATGCTAGATTCTGTGGGTAATTCACAGAGCTATATGAATTATATAGGTCCGATGCTAGATTCTGTGGGTAATTCACAGAGCTATATGAATTATGTAGGTCCGATGCTAGATTCTGTGGGTAATTCACAGAGCTATATGAATTACGTAGGTCCGATGCTAGATTCTGTGGGTAATTCACAGAGCTATATGAATTATGTAGGTCCGATGCTAGGTTCTGTGGGTAATTCACAGAACTATATGAATTATGTAGGTCCGATGCTAGATTCTGTGGGTAATTCACAGAGCTATATGAATTATGTAGGTCCGATGCTAGATTCTGTGGGTAATTCACAGAGCTATATGAATTACGTAGGTCCGATGCTAGATTCTGTGGGTAATTCACAGAACTATATGAATTATGTAGGTCCGATGCCAGATTCTGTGGGTAATTCACAGAGCTATATGAATTACGTAGGTCCGATGCTAGATTCTGTGGGTAATTCACAGAACTATATGAATTATGTAGGTCCGATGCTAGATTCTGTGGGTAATTCACAGAGCTATATGAATTATGTAGGTCCGATGCTGGGTTCTGTGGGTAATTCACAGAGCTATATGAATTATGTAGGTCCGATGCTAGATTCTGTGGGTAATTCACAGAACTATATGAATTATGTAGGTCCGATGCTAGGTTCTGTGGGTAATTCACAGAGCTATATGAATTATGTAGGTCCGATGCTAGATTCTGTGGGTAATTCACAGAGATCTATGAATTATGTAGGTCCGATGCTAGGTTCTGTGGGTAATTCACAGAACTATATGAATTATGTAGGTCTGATGCTAGGTTCTGTGGGTAATTCACAGAGCTCTATGAATTATGTAGGTCTGATGCTAGGTTCTGTGGGTAATTCACAGAGCTCTATGAATTATGTAGGTCCGATGCTAGGTTCTGTGGGTAATTCACAGAACTATATGAATTATGTAGGTCCGATGCTAGATTCTGTAGGTAATTCACAGAGCTATATGAATTACGTAGGTCCGATGCTAGATTCTGTGGGTAATTCACAGAACTATATGAATTATGTAGGTCCGATGCTAGGTTCTGTGGGTAATTCACAGAACTATATGAATTATGTAGGTCCGATGCTAGGTTCTGTGGGTAATTCACAGAACTATATGAATTATGTAGGTCCGATGCTAGATTCTGTGGGTAATTCACAGAGCTATATGAATTACGTAGGTCCGATGCTAGATTCTGTGGGTAATTCACAGAACTATATGAATTATGTAGGTCCGATGCTAGATTCTGTGGGTAATTCACAGAACTATATGAATTATGTAGGTCCGATGCTAGATTCTGTGGGTAATTCACAGAGCTATATGAATTATGTAGGTCCGATGCTAGATTCTGTGGGTAATTCACAGAACTATATGAATTATGTAGGTCCGATGCTAGATTCTGTGGGTAATTCACAGAGCTATATGAATTATGTAGGTCCGATGCTAGATTCTGTGGGTAATTCACAGAACTATATGAATTATGTAGGTCCGATGCTAGGTTCTGTGGGTAATTCACAGAGCTATATGAATTATGTAGGTCCGATGCTAGGTTCTGTGGGTAATTCACAGAGCTATATGAATTATGTAGGTCCGATGCTAGATTCTGTGGGTAATTCACAGAGCTATATGAATTATATAGGTCCGATGCTAGATTCTGTGGGTAATTCACAGAGCTATATGAATTATGTAGGTCCGATGCTAGATTCTGTGGGTAATTCACAGAGCTATATGAATTATGTAGGTCCGATGCTAGATTCTGTGGGTAATTCACAGAGCTATATGAATTACGTAGGTCCGATGCTAGATTCTGTGGGTAATTCACAGAGCTATATGAATTATGTAGGTCCGATGCTAGGTTCTGTGGGTAATTCACAGAACTATATGAATTATGTAGGTCCGATGCTAGATTCTGTGGGTAATTCACAGAGCTCTATGAATTATGTAGGTCCGATGCTAGATTCTGTGGGTAATTCACAGAGCTATATGAATTACGTAGGTCCGATGCTAGATTCTGTGGGTAATTCACAGAGCTATATGAATTATATAGGTCCGATGCTAGATTCTGTGGGTAATTCACAGAGGTATATGAATTATGTAGGTCAGATGCTAGATTCTGTGGGTAATTCACAGAGCTATATGAATTATGTAGGTCCGATGCTAGATTCTGTGGGTAATTCACAGAGCTATATGAATTATGTAGGTCCGATGCTAGGTTCTGTGGGTAATTCACAGAGCTATATGAATTATGTAGGTCCGATGCTAGATTCTGTGGGTAATTCACAGAGATCTATGAATTATGTAGGTCCGATGCTAGGTTCTGTGGGTAATTCACAGAACTATATGAATTATGTAGGTCTGATGCTAGGTTCTGTGGGTAATTCACAGAGCTCTATGAATTATGTAGGTCTGATGCTAGGTTCTGTGGGTAATTCACAGAGCTCTATGAATTATGTAGGTCCGATGCTAGGTTCTGTGGGTAATTCACAGAACTATATGAATTATGTAGGTCCGATGCTAGATTCTGTGGGTAATTCACAGAGCTATATGAATTACGTAGGTCCGATGCTAGATTCTGTGGGTAATTCACAGAACTATATGAATTATGTAGGTCCGATGCTAGGTTCTGTGGGTAATTCACAGAACTATATGAATTAAGTAGGTCCGATGCTAGGTTCTGTGGGTAATTCACAGAACTATATGAATTATGTAGGTCCGATGCTAGATTCTGTGGGTAATTCACAGAGCTATATGAATTACGTAGGTCCGATGCTAGATTCTGTGGGTAATTCACAGAACTATATGAATTATGTAGGTCCGATGCTAGATTCTGTGGGTAATTCACAGAACTATATGAATTATGTAGGTCCGATGCTAGATTCTGTGGGTAATTCACAGAGCTATATGAATTATGTAGGTCCGATGCTAGATTCTGTGGGTAATTCACAGAACTATATGAATTATGTAGGTCCGATGCTAGATTCTGTGGGTAATTCACAGAGCTATATGAATTATGTAGGTCCGATGCTAGATTCTGTGGGTAATTCACAGAACTATATGAATTATGTAGGTCCGATGCTAGGTTCTGTGGGTAATTCACAGAGCTATATGAATTATGTAGGTCCGATGCTAGGTTCTGTGGGTAATTCACAGAGCTATATGAATTATGTAGGTCCGATGCTAGATTCTGTGGGTAATTCACAGAGCTATATGAATTATATAGGTCCGATGCTAGATTCTGTGGGTAATTCACAGAGCTATATGAATTATGTAGGTCCGATGCTAGATTCTGTGGGTAATTCACAGAGCTATATGAATTATGTAGGTCCGATGCTAGATTCTGTGGGTAATTCACAGAGCTATATGAATTACGTAGGTCCGATGCTAGATTCTGTGGGTAATTCACAGAGCTATATGAATTATGTAGGTCCGATGCTAGGTTCTGTGGGTAATTCACAGAACTATATGAATTATGTAGGTCCGATGCTAGATTCTGTGGGTAATTCACAGAGCTCTATGAATTATGTAGGTCCGATGCTAGATTCTGTGGGTAATTCACAGAGCTATATGAATTACGTAGGTCCGATGCTAGATTCTGTGGGTAATTCACAGAGCTATATGAATTATATAGGTCCGATGCTAGATTCTGTGGGTAATTCACAGAGGTATATGAATTATGTAGGTCAGATGCTAGATTCTGTGGGTAATTCACAGAGCTATATGAATTATGTAGGTCCGATGCTAGATTCTGTGGGTAATTCACAGAGCTATATGAATTATGTAGGTCCGATGCTAGATTCTGTGGCCAAATGGTTCAGTGGCCATCTTGGATGACCTAGTTTTCACAAAAATGTCTCCAGAACCGGGATGAAATTTGGGAAATATGATTAGGGTCTAAGGGCCGTTTTAAGGGAAGTTGATATGTCAAAAAACATGGCTGTCGTGAACCAGTCAAAATGTAGCATGTTTCACATCCATATTTGATTTTTGATTTTTTGACACCAAAATTGGTTTTAAATAGGTTTTTTCGTATGCTGATTTCAAATCTCTTCTTTCGAAACTATCGGATAAATGGTTTGGCGGCTGTCTGATCTTTTTCCCACCAAAAACTGTCATACTAAAGCTATCTAGTAAATTTAAAATGGCTTTTTGCGAGACACTGGGCCGATTTCAATTACATTTGGTAGGAAGCGTCCTTAGGGCATACAGATCCAAGTTTGTTCAAAGGAAACCAATCGTCCAATATGGCTGGCAGCCATCTTGTGTTTTGGCCTATTTGGCCGGTGCCCATCTAGGATTTCGGTAAACTTTTAGAAACATCTTTAAAAATCTCAGAAACAGCTTGAGGGATCGATTCAAGTTTGTTCACGGGAACTTGATTGGCCAAATGTTTCGGTGGCCATCTTGGTTGACCTAGTTTTCTCTAAAACGGAGATATGATTAATGACTAAGGGCCATTAAACTTTGTCTGCGGAAAGTTGATACTTAAAAAAACCTGGCCACCGTTGATAAATCAAAATTATTGTTTGGCTGCCACCTTGGATTTTCTTAACAATCCTATAAAAAGCTAATACATACAGTGTCATTCATGACATACGTGTCATTCATGACATACGTGTCATTCATGACATACGTGTCATTCATGACATACATGTCATTCATATAAGATCAGTGGATTTAACCCTTTAACCCTTAGATTTTTTCACGGGAATTTAAATTTTCTCATAGAAAATGTCCATTTGCAGACCCAGCGAAGATTAGTTTTAAATATTTATCACTGGAATGACTGGCTCGGTTATCGAGCCAATCATTCCATTGGTAAACTTTCAATCAAAAATAGTCTTTGTCTGCAAAATGGCATTTTCTATGAGAAAATTTAAATTTTCTTAAAGAAATTCGAGGGTTAAAGGGTTAATGGTTAAATGTCAGTTTATCAGACAGCTGAGCACCAAAGCCTCTCGTGCATCTTGTGTTATTTTCCAGAAATTGATACCAAATATGTTGAAATAACAAGTTACAAATGTATGTACGACCAAGAGCTTTGTCTTGGGCAGTTGGGCAGCTGAGTGTCGAGACTCTTGGACCTCTTGTCTACTTCCTTATGTCTTAGGCAGCTGAGAGTCAAGAAACTTGGACCTCTTGTCTAATTCCTTATGTCATAGGCAGCTGAGCGTCGAGACTCTTGGACCGCTTGTCTAATTCTTTGTCTTAGGCAGCTGAGAGTCAAGACTCTTGGACCTCTTGTCTTAGTCAGCTGAGTGTCAATTCTCTTGGACCTTTTGTCTAATTCCTTATGTCATAGGCAGCTGAGCGTCGAGACTCTTGGACCGCCTGTCTAATATCTTTGTCTAAGGCAGCTGAGAGTCAAGACTCTTGGACCTCTTGTCTTGGTCAGCTGAGTGTCAATACTCTTGGACCTCTTGTCTAATTCTTTGTCTTAGTCAGCTGAGTGTCAATACTCTTGGACCTCTTGTCTAATTCTTTGTCTTATGCGTCTGGGCATCGAGAGTCTTGGACCTCTTGTCTAATTCTTTGTCTTATGCAGCTACGTGTCAAGACTTGGACCTCTTGTCTAATTCCTTATGTCATAGGCAGCTGAGCGTCGAGACTCTTGGACCTCTTGTCTAAATCTTTGTCTTAGGCAGCTGAGCGTCGAGATTCTGTACCTCTAGTCTAATTCTTTGTCTTAAGCCGCTGAGCATCGGGACTCTTGGACCTCTTGTCTAATTCTTTATGTCTTAGGCAGCTGAGTGTCGAGACTTGGACCTCTTGTCTAATTCCTTATGTCTTAGGCAGCTGAGCATCGAGACTCTTGGACCTCGTGTCTAATTCTTTGTCTTAGGCAGCTGAGTGTCAATACTCTTGGACCTCTTGTCTAATTCTTTGTCTTAGGCAGCTGTGCGTCGAGACTCTTGGACCTCTTGTCTAAATCTTTGTCTTAGGCAGCTGAGCGTCAAGATTCTGTACCTCTAGTCTAATTCTTTGTCTTAAGCCGCTGAGCATCGGGACTCTTGGACCTCTTGTCTAATTCTTTATGTCTTAGGCAGCTGAGCATCGAGACTCTTGGACCTCGTGTCTAATTCTTTGTCTTGGACAGCTGAGCGTCGAGACTCTTGGACGTCTTGTCTAAATCTTTGTCTTCTAGCTGAGCATCACGACTCTTGGACCTCGTGTCTAATTCTTTATGTCTTATGCAGCTGAGTGTCGAGACTCTTGGACCTCGTGCCTAATTGTTAGTTTTGACCATTTATCCCTCAAGTTGACCAAAATGATTTCTATAGACTAGTGATCTTGAGAAGTGATCATTTCGCTAACCAAGCCAATCATTCCAGTGGTAAATTTTCAAAAATAGTTTTCTCGTGGTCTGCAAATAGACATTTACTATGAGACTCTTGAATAAATTTGAGGATTAAAGGGTTAATGTTGAAGGTGATACTCATATCTCATTTTGAAGGCAACCATACAGGAAAACTGTTGAATATTTTGAAATTAATTTGACTGGAAGCCGTTAGTGCCTTAGGCAGCAACAGCTTCCAGTCAGGTTAATTTCAAAATATTCACTAGAATAAGTATTATATCGTAAAAAATATACTTTTTCAGGGATTTGTTTGTCTGTGACCGGGTTTAAATGATGGATGTTACTTACTTACAGCTTGGTGTTTGGAGAGGGTGAAGCCTAAGGTTCATCCTGACTGTTGGTACATAAACAGATATTACAACTGCCGGTTGTCATTGGAATACCACCCCCAGAAATCCTGAACTCTGTAAGTCCTCATTTAATAAACTAATTGTTTTATAATACAATAACCATGGGTGACCGTTACAACATTCACAGCCAACTCGAACATCTGCAATCGAAATATATCGGCACAGGACACTCAGATACTACAAAATGGGAATGGATGACCAATCAACATCGAGATACGAATGCCTCATACCTTGGACATTTTGATACGTTGAACTTGATCGCACTTGCGGAGAATGAAAGTAAGGCTCGTGTGAAGTTTAACCTGATGGAGCGAATGCTTCAGCCATGCGGGCCGCCGCCGGAGAGAGCCGAAGATTAATTAGTGCCGATTTGTGGCCCATCTGGCCTAGTTAAACATGTCTCGTTATGTACTGTTTATGTATAGATGTAACTATTCTAGGTCTGGTGGGGGGGGGGGGGTGGTGTGGTGGTGGTGTGTGCATGCGTGCGTGTAAATGAAGGGCAGTGTGTGAGATCTGTGGTTAACCGTTACCACTCTGATGACAATATTCTATCTCTTACTGTCAGTAGCAAAGAAACTGGTTGACATTTTTCAACAATTTTGCTACAACAGCAACATCTTTCACCAAATTCTTTGAAAATGAGCACCAATTCATCATTTAATTTAATTTGAAAATTAATAATTTTGACATCAGAGTTGTAAGGGTTAACGAGTTAAAAGACCACCTGCCTCAATGGACCACAATCTTTTAGCTTTAAATCATTATATCACACTGTCTCTCTAGCAACTGAATGTTTGTGCTTCATAATGCCATCGTATAAACTGGAAATGCTGAATATTTTAAAAACAATTTGAGTGAAGTTTGTTGGTGGTGGCTTAACCACCAACAACTTTCAGTCAAATTGTTTTCAAAATATTCAGCATTTCAAGAGTTATTGCCCTTTGAAATTATTGTCTAATGGCTTGGTACGTTTAAAACCATTCAGTGATGACACTGGTCAGCACTGCTTCTCCGGTGCTGTAGAGGAATATCAATAACCGAGACGGTCATTCCGGTAGTAATTAAACCCTTTAATGGCCATACCGGCCACAACCGGCCACAATCGGCCTCTGCTATGGTCTTGTGGAATGTCCATTTACAGGCCGAGATTTTAGAAAGTTTGCCATTGGAATGACTGGCTCGATAGCCGAGCCAGTCATTCCACCGATAAATTTTCAAAATTTGTATTGTCTTGGCCTGTAAATGGACATTCAATAAGAAGATATTTAAATTTGTTTGACCAAATTTGACCAAAATTGTCTTCTCTTGGCATATAGCTGGACAGTGACTATAACTGGACAGTGACTATTCATGCAGAGATTTTTTATTTTATTTTCCATTTAGAAATGGTTAAAACTCACTTCATGTGTTACATTGTTTTAATACCAACTATTTCAAATGCTTATAATAGATGCTCTTAGTTATGTCCCTGAGTACTCACAATGGTTAATGGGTTTATCTCGCTGTTTAAGTTCTGATTGGTTGAAATTGCATCATTATATCGTCTGCTTTATAATCACGGAAGTGTATGAGCATAACTAGTAGAAAACTTGCTCTTTTCCGGGACTTGCAACATTCACTAATTCATTTCCTTGTGTTTTAAAGACTGGTGCTTATTTTGCAAACCGCGTCACATCACACTGTTCCATCTTTCCAGTACCTCAGTACAGTAACATAAATCATTTAACCCTTAATCCTCAAATTTATTAAAAATCAATTTCAATTTTATCATCAGAATTGTCCATTTACAGACAAAGAGAAGACCATTTTTGAAAATTTATTGCTTGGTTATCGAGCCAGTCATTCCAGTGATAAATTTTCAAAAATACATGTCTTCTGCAAATGGACATTTTTCAAGAGGAGTGCTGATGTCATTTTGGTCAGTGTGAGTGTTAACTATTTGACTGCTGAGTTTTTGCAGACGGCTTATTCCAAGGGTTATATCTCCGGACCTACTAAATATTTTGAAAATAATTTGACTGAAAGTTGTTGGTGGCTTTCAGTCAAATTGTTTTCAAAATATTCAGCAAGTCAAGAATTTTTGCTCATTGAAAGTATTGTCTGGTGGCTTGCAGTAGCGAGACAGTTAAGGGGTGAATGTGGTGTTGCTGTCTGTACATGCATGCATGCACGCACGCACGCACGCACTCGCGCACGCACACACACACACACACACGGTGTACAGACACATGTTATATAATAAAACATTGAGCTTTGGCTCTTCTGTCCACGATAAGTGTTTATCTTCATATATTTCATTGTCTCATCTATTGTGTGATTAGTTGATAGCTGTGTAACCAGGTCTGTGTAACCAGGTCTGTGTACTCAGGTTTGTGTAACCAGGTTTGTGTAACCAGGTCTGTGTAACCAGATCTATGTACCCAGGCTTGCATAACCAGGTTTGCGTAACCAGGTTTGCGTAACCAGGTCTGTGTAACCAGGTCTGTGGGACTCTACATCTTTAACTCTTTAACACTCATATGAGACAAAAACAGCTTCTGCAGTGGTCTTGAGAAATGTCCATCTGCAGACCAAGAGAAGACTATTTTTGAAAATTTACCACTGGATGACTGGCTGGCTTGATAAATTAAAAAAAATAGTATTCTCTTTGTCTGCAAATGGACATTTTGCATGAGTGAATTGAAATTTTCTTGAACAAATTTAAGCTTGGTATTAAATAGACATCGTTTATGCATGTATAATTATTCAATGTATTGTAAACATCATCTCAAATAAAATGAAATGTGACTTTCATAAACAGTTTGTTTATTTCCTAAAGTCATCAATAAACCAGTTGTCATTTGTGTTAGCCATACCTATACTGGCTATAGATCTAAATATCAGGAAAACAGGAATGAGGTTAGAATGCTTGTTAAATGGCAAATCCGCCAAGAAAATACAATTCAGAAAGAAATTACTCTCAGACCATTGCACGTCTTATTGTGGACATTATGGAACTACTTCATTTAGATTGTGACAAATTTAATGTAGGGCATGCTTTGATTATGACATCAGATACATGAATGACAGATCAGATATCTCCATTGTCAGATTGTTCACTCACCTGGCATACCTGGTCTATAACGCCAAGTGAGCTTATGTAATGACGACTGTCTGTCATTCGTCCATGTCCACATGGCAAATTTTCCTTTATGGCATACATGTATGGTGCTAGACTTTCAAACTTCTGTTTTTATAATGGGTCTTGGATATTCAAAGATTGTCCGGAAATCCTTTAAAAACGATCCTTAACCAATGGCCTGATTTTAACGAAACTTGGATGGGAGGATCCTGGAATTTGATTGATCAATTAGTCCGGTGGCCATCCAACTCCTAGACTTACCAAGCATTCTGGAAGTTCAGTTTGTTCATCTTTGCCCTTTAATGGTCAAATTTAGTTGAGAAAATCTAAATATTTCCCTTTTGAATGCCCATTTTCAGGGAAAGAGAAGAGTATTTTTGAAAATTTAGTACTGGAATGATGATAGTTACCGAGCCAGTCATTCCAGTGGTAAATTTTCAAAAGTAGTCTTGCCCGGCAAATATCCATCCCGCAAGACTACTTCAGCGCCCGGTTTTGGTCTGTGTGTAAGTGGTAAGTTGTTGAATATTTTGAAACTAATTTGGCTGTTGCTACCTAGATGGAAACGTGTATACTTAGCTTTTCAACAGACTGTTTATTAAATAATAAAGCCATACCTCATACACCTACCAGACTATACAATGCTCATGGTGGTTCGGTCTATATGTGATGTAATTGATTATGACATGATTCACATCGTATACTTGAGTGGCAGATTGGATCTATCTATTTAGCTCATATACATGATATATATAGAAGGGGTTACGTTTTTATCATTTTATCGTTTTGTCAGTCCATGTGTTTGTGTCTTTAACCGTCTGACTGCAGAGTTTTTTCAGACAACATTCCAAGGGTTATATATCTAGACCTGAATATTTTGAAAACAATTTGACTGAAAATTGTTGGTGGCTATGCCACCAACAACTTTCAGTCAAATTGTTTTCAAAATATTGAGCCGGTCAAGAGTTTTTGCTCATTGAAATTATTGTGTAGTTTCTTGCAGCAGAGAGACAATTAATCCACCTTTGTTTTAATTTCCGTGCGATAGCTCCAAGTTCTACTGATGGGATCATCTCAAAGACTTCGTGTGTGTGATCTTAGGGGTCTGAAAAAGCCTGAATTTTGGGGTTGAAAGATCAAGGTCATGGTGACTCCATTAATTAAATTTGTTTGCATTTCTGAAGGGGACTTCATCATACTTGGTGTGTGAGTTGACCTCGGGGGGATCGAAGAACTAATTTTTGTGGTCAAAAGGTCAAGGTCATGGTGACCTAATCAAAGAAATTGATTTAAGTTTCTAGAATATAACTAAAGTTTAACCCCTCTCACCAAACCTAAATAAAGCTTAATTTCAACAAAATATGTGAAAAGTAGTGGTTAAAAGAGATAGTTTAGTCTTTAGTGCTGGTTAAAATTGTTGAGTGGTGGCTAATCCCGACCAGTGCCAAACCTGGCCTGTGTGTTTCACTCGGGGTGTCCAAAGCACCCTATTAATTTTTGGTTCAAAAGGTCATGGTCACAATGACCCAATTAATAAAATGGTGACTAATTTTAATTCTATTAATATGAATGTCATCAGCACATGTCACATGAACACAATATGCTATGATAATCTCCCTTAACCCTTACAACTCTGCTGTCAAAAATTTTAAATTTCCAAATTAAATTAAAAGATGAACTGGTGTTTATTTTTTAACAAATTTGGTGGGAGATGGTGTTGTCGTGGGAGATGGTGCTGTCGTAGACACCAACATCGTCCCCCTAAATTGTTGGAAAATGTGCACCAGTTTCTTTGCTACTGACACCACAAAAAGATAAAATGTTGACACCAGAATAGTACGGGTTAACACTTCATTGCTAGAAAATCATTTTGCTATATTGATCCATTGTGTGGTGGTGAAGGGGGAATGTCATTCTTGTTTGAAATCATATTGAGTTATGTTTTACATTCCTCTTGTATATAAATGTTAGCTTGTAGTGCAAAGGTGTCCAAAATCTTAACCAGCAGTTTTTGTTAACCCTAGTGTGTCAACGATTCCGCCAAGTTTTCAACACGTTAGTGATGCTACTTATATCAACTGACCATTTTATGAGCAAGAATTTTTAAGAAAATATCCTTTTGCAGGACAGTTGAATACTATTTTTGTAAATTCACCGATGGAATTTACAGAAATGTCTGTTTGTCCTGCAAACGATATTTCTGAGGATCATTACAGAGGATGTTTTGGGCTGTTAGTTAAGAAAATCAGAATGCCTACCTAGTCAGTGTCCATTTGAAGACTAAGAGAAAACCATTTTTGAAAATTTACCACTGAAATAAGTGACTCGGGTAACTGAGCCGGGCATTCCAATTGTCAATTTAAAAAAATTGTTGTCTTGGCATGCAAATGGACATGGCTAACTGCAGAGACTGTTTTGACCGGCTTAACCGTTAAATAGTTTAGTTGACACAAGAGGGGTTAGACACAGCAGAGATACATGTTCATGAAAACGTGGTGAAAATCCTTCCTGTGTAAAGAATTGCCAGTTATTTCTGCTTACTGGAATACTAGGATGGATTTGTATACATTTGTCGAATGCTATTACTACCAGGTATGTATTTTGTATACAAATTTAAATCTCTAAAATAAATAGGCTAACATTTTGGACACCTTGTGCAAGTTATACACAGTAACATATGCTCTCTGCAATCGGTATATCAAAGCAACTGTTCACAATAAAATTTTAACCTTTTAACACTCGTGTCGGCCAAGAATGGCTTCTGCAGTGGTCTTGAGAAATGTCCATTAGCAGACCAAGAGAAGACACTTTGAAAATTTAGCACTGGAATGACTGGCTCGATAACCGAGCCAGTCATTCCAGTGGTAAATTTTCAAAAATAGTCTTCTCTTGGTTCACTAATGGACATTTTCTATGAGAAAATGTAAATTTTCTTGAACAAATTCGAGGTTTAAAAGGTTAATTCCCAAACTTGAACAATAAAATTATAAAAAATTTTCTTAAATCATTAGATGTCCATTTGCAAATTGGAATGATTAGAAAGTGGGCATGAGAAAAATCTAATTAAAAAAATTTAGCAGAGCGGTGGCTGAGTTATTGAGTAAGATATTCCAGTGTTAAATTTTCAAAGTCGTCTTGGTAGTGGTCTGCAAATGGACATTTCTCAAAGATCCTGAAAAGTGGCTATTCACCAGCTTTAGTGTTACAGTGTTAAGAACATGTGCCTATCTTGATCGTATGTCATGTGACTTTCATCGTATAGGCTCTGCATAAACTAAGGGTAGGTCGTCTTCAGGTATTATATTGTAACTTTTATCAATTGAAATCAGTCGTTTGATCATTAGGCTTTCAATGCTGGTGTCCAGAATTCTAGTCTCTTTATCATAGCTCTTTAATGGTCAAGAAAATCTAGTTTTGCTTAGTCAATGTCCATTTGCAGGTCAAGAGAAAGGTATTTTTGAAAATTTAGTGCCAGTTCTGCAGTATGTTTTCAGAAATAGATTTCTCTGAAGATCAATGCGTTTGCCGATTTTGTGGCTGTTTGACAATTACAGGGTTATTCTTTTGTTTAGTTCACTGTAATTTTCAAAAATTTACTTTTATCCCTGAGCTGAGATATCTGATCTGTCAGTCAAGTATCTGATGTCATAATCAAATACATCACATGTTAACTGATGTCATAATTAAAATGTCGCCTAGCTTTGTTGCGAAAATAAAAAATTCTGAAACTACCATTAGTATATGAATGTACATTTTACTAAGCATTTGGGCCCAGTCCACTTAAAGCCCACATTTAAGTGAATGGCTTTAAAAAATAGCCATTAACTGGATCACTAATCTTACTTATTGAATAGTTATTTTAAAATTTGTAGTTTTCAAAGTTTTAAATTGATTCCAATTCCCGTAAATAGCTGCAAGAAAATCGAAAAGCTTGTCCACGATTGTACAAATTGAATGCCAATGATCAATTTACAATTTAATAAACTTTCTGTTGAATATTTTGAAACTAATTTAACTGGAAGCTGTTGCTTACCTGTATAGTTTGTGAAATTTAGATTCTTGCAATTCAGGTTTCAGGATTTCAAATTGATTCCAATATGCTTAAAAGGTGGATGTAGCTTGACTAGAAATGGATGGGGAATAGGAGGAAATTGATTTCTCTAAATTGCTAGTTGACTTTAATGTTGCATCTACCACTACGTTATCACAGACTTCCTGCTAACAATCTCAATATTATATTCTTTAACCCCTAGCACACTGATGTCAATATTATATCTTTTACGGTGTCAATAGCAATGAAACTGGTGTACATTTTTCAACAATTTTGGTGGAAGATGTTGCTGTCTACGGCAGTTCATCTTTTAATTTAATTTGAAGATTTAAAATTTTAACATCAGAGTGGTAAGGGTTAAGATATATGATATTTGGAAAATATACTAGTATGAGTCAGCAACAGCTGTCAATCAGATTTATTTTAAAATACTTGATCATTTAATTTTATAGCTGCCTTGAAATTAACATACTGGGACATGTGTAAGATTTGAAAAGGTAATTAAAAAAAAAGTACAATTCATCAATTATGATCGACGTGCTAAAATTGTGATTTCGCAATTTACGCTTTAATAAAAAAAAATTTTCCTTCAGATTAATACATTTTCACGATGGTTGTGTTATCAAGCGTGGAGCCACCGGCGGAGGAAGGTGTGCAGCACAAACAGATCAACACAAAAGCGTTTATCGGACAAAGGGACCTCGGAACTGGAACATTGTATATAGCAGAAAAGTGAGCATATCACTGCATCATAGTTGTTAAAAACCATGAATACATACAGTAAACCTCGGAGATAAATTAACATGTTTGCAAAACAAAAAAAGTACTGTTGAATATTTTGAACATAGATTGGAAGCAATGTCAGCCAATCCAATTATGTTCAAAATATTCAACAAAACATTTCTTACCTCGTGTTCAAAATGGTTCAGGCTAACATGTTTCTTGCCAAAGGCGATTTCTCAGCACCACCACAGAAGAGAAATTGGGCATTTATCATGTACGGTGATGATTTAACCCTTGTCACCCTCAGTTCCCAGAATCTCTTCTGAGATGTCAACCCTCCCGAATGTGCCGGGAGGCTCCTGATTTCAACACTTAAATTACGACATTACGGCTATATTGTACAAACTTCTGGTTCTCAAAAAATCGTTCGTCATGCGCGTTCAGAAAGAGCTCATAATTTGACTACTGGTTTGCTATACCATACATGATAGTAGTTAACTACCGCACTTGCGAACGCAACACTTTCACGCCAGTAGACAAATTATCTGAGCTCTCTGAATGCGCATGACAGAACGTGCTGACGTAATCAAACTATGGAGTAAGATGTTGACCAAATCGAATTTTCGTTTGACATTAAGCGCCCTAGTCTTGCAACGTTAGATTTTTCAGAAAGAAAAAATGGATGTAAAAACTAAGGTAACTGTAATTAAATTGGCAAATGGCTTTGCCTCCCTGGCACGGTCAGACACCTCCCTGACAAATAGCACTGTACTCCCTGGGACTCATTCCCACAGGTTGGCATCTCTGTCTATTTCAGAGCAATCAGACATAAATGCTGTTGAGTATTTTGAAAATAATTTGACAGTGACAGCTGCCAGGCAAAGTAGTTTCAAAATATTCAACTTAGTAAATGTTAAATTGTAATTGTGGATTTTTGTTTTGCCCTTTGGATTCAAAGGTTTAAGATACATGTGTATGGTTGGCAATAATTTAATACTGCAATCCATCGTGTGATCACATGAGCTTTCCCTTTCAGTCGTGTGTCGTGGAGGAGTGAGAATGGTCAAGGCTTCTCATTGGACTATCCATCTGTCACATTACACGCCATATCACGAGACTTGTCCTCATTCCCACATGAATGCCTCTATCTTATGGTGGAAGGAGCCTTTGAAGGTTAGTTAATCGTCTGACTGCTGAGGTTTTGCAGACACCATATTCCAATGATTATATCTCTGGATCTGTTGAATATTTTGAAAACAATTTGTTTGAAAGTTATTGGTGGCTAGGCCACCAACAACTTTCAGTCAAATTGTTTTCAAACTATTCAGCAAGTTAAGGGGGTTAACTCATTGAACTGATTGTCAGGTGGCTTGCAGCAGCGAGACAGTTAATACCTGAAATGTCAACTACTACACATGACCATGTATATGTTGATCAGCGCTTTATGAAGATTACTGTCTCTTTAACTTAGTTATAATATTGAGGTGGCAGTGTGTAGCTCGCCTGCCAAATGGCTAAATGACCTAATTCCATTCGTCTATGTCTATGCCATTGGCTATGTCTTGTCAACGCTTCTCTTTAAATGACTAATGAAGAATTGTTGGACTGATTTCAGCTAAGTTTGACATGAATCATATGTATTGAGAGCCAAGATTGTTCATGTGGAGCTAACTGATTGATTTTGTCACTGAAAATCTTTGATTTTGTGCTATTTTTAGAAACTTATAAACATCTTGGAAAATACTAGGCTAACTGATGTGAAATTCAAGAAAATGTCCCTCTATAGGCTTTGCATTTTGCTGAATAGGAATCGGAGTTAATGAGTTCTTTTGTTGCTGAGCCACATTTCTGGTTTGTGGACATAAGTTGTTTCATTTCGTAGCATATATAAGTTAATAGTTATTTAACATTTCATACCGAAGTCAGCCAAAAACAGCCTCTGCAGTGATCTTGACTAATGTCCATTTGCAGGCCAAGAGGAGACCATTTTTGAAAATTTACCACAATATGGACTGGCTCGGTAACGGAGTTATGCCATTCTAGTGGTCAATTTTCAAAAACAGTCATCTTGGCCTGTAAATAGACATTCAATTAGCAAATTTTTTAAATTTTCTTTAACCAATTTAGCTATTAGATGGTTACCCTTTAATGGTCAAGCCGGCCAAAACCAGGCTCTGCAGTAGCTGTGAAGAATGTCCATCTGCAGGTAATGAGAATATTCTTGTAAATTTACGAGAATAATCAAACCAGTCATTCCAGTAATATACTTTTTTAAATACTCTTCTCTTTACCCATAGATGGACATTCAATAAGGAAATATTTTGATTTTCTTGCTCGAATTTGACCATTAAATAATGAATAATCTTGTAATATTCTGTGTATCTTAGATGTTTCAGAAGACAGTCGTATGAACGGTGATGATAACACAGGCTCAGGGGGTGATAACGGCGACGATGCAGACAGTGAGAGTAATGTCACAGAAATACGCTTTGTTCCCGCTGAAAAGACCACATGTAAGTTCACTGTGTATGCGTTATGTCTGGCAGGATGATGGTCCAATTTGAGATGCATGATTTATGTGTCCTGCAAATAGGTGAAAATAAGTGGGATATAGGCAGCTTTGTCTAAAATGTCAGACGGACGGATAGACAGACACACACACACCAGCAGACAGACTTCTATTGGTTGTGGGCAGTGTTTCTCATGGCATCAAAGTGGTGGCGGTCCCAGAGACCCCACATCCTGCAGGGGTTGGGGGGGGGGGCGTGTTGGGGAGGGGGTGCCCAAGTTGAAATCTGGTGGTCCCAAATTGAAAATCTTGAGCTCAAATTGGAGTTTCTTTCATCCATGCTAAAATTAGGTACCATGCATTTACAGCTATGAATTACAGAGGTTCCATGCTATGAATTATGGGGGTTCCATGCTATGAATTATGGGGGTTCGATGGTATGAATTATGGGGGTTCCATGCTATGAATTATGGGGTTCCATGCTATGAATTATGGGGGTTACATGCTATGAATTATGGGGGTTACATGCTATGAATTATGGGGGTTCCATGCTATGAATTATGTCGGTTCCATG
Organism: Chaetoderma sp. LZ-2023a; assembly: GCA_034401795.1. Taxonomy (NCBI): domain Eukaryota; kingdom Metazoa; phylum Mollusca; class Caudofoveata; order Chaetodermatida; family Chaetodermatidae; genus Chaetoderma; species Chaetoderma sp. LZ-2023a. The sequence goes on from JAVVLW010000920.1 coordinate 26,844, forward strand.
CTAGATTTTGTGGGAAAGTTTGTGTAAAAATCTATAAAACTAATTAATATTTAATAATCAGACAAGATTTTCAAGGGTCCCATGGGACCCACAGCAACTACTTTTGAGGGTCCCAAGTTGCATTTTGCAATTGTAATTTTTATAAACCTGTGCTGAAAAATAGGAAATAACATTACCAAATTACTGCTGTATGGTGAATATTTTGAAATTTCAATGACTGGATCTAACAGTCAAATTAATTCAGAAGTAATTCAACAGTTTGACGCTCATTTTCCATGACACTTGCCAATATGTGCGCATCTTTAGACACTTTATATTGCGATGTAGGCTGTGACAATGTCGTGCACCTCTATCTAGGTCAATAGTTTTGAGTCATGAAATGAAAATATTACAAGGCTCTAAAGAGAGTGAATACATGTGGTCAAACCTGGCATAACAACCACTGCGACAGGGCACCAAGTGTCTTTCATATACAATAATAACAATAATAAAAGTAGGTACATGTTGCTACAGACAGCAACAGCGCCCATTGAGATTGGTTTCAAAATATTTAACAGCTTACCTGTATAACTACCTTGAAATTGGGATAATGGTAATTCTGGTGTCAAAGTATAGAAATAGATTTGAACACATGTATAAGGTAGCAAAGCTTAATTAGAAATGGGCGGTTTATAGCTAGAAATGGGCGGTGAATAGCTAGAAATGGGCGGTGTATAGCTAGACATGGGCGGTGTATAGCTAGAAATGGGCGGTGTAGAGCTAGAAATGGGCGGTGTAGAGCTAGAAATGGGCAGTGTAGGGTTAGAAATGGGCGCTGTAGAGCTAGAAATGGGCGCTGTAGAGCTAGAAATGGGCGGTGTATAGCTACAAATGGGCGGTGTATAGCTAGAAATGGGCGGTGTAAAGCTAGAAATGGGTGATGTACAGCCAGAAATGTGTGCTGTAGAGCCAGAAATGGGCAGTGTAGAGCTAGAAATGGGCGGTGTAGCGCTAGAAATGAGCGGTATATAGCTACAAATGGGCGGTGTATAGCTAGAAATGGGCGGTGTAGAGCCAGAAATGCGCGGTGTAAAGCTAGAAATGGGCGGTGTGTAGCTAGAAATGGGCGGTGTGTAGCTAGAAATGGGCGGTGTAGAGCTAGAAATGGACGGTGTAGAGCTAGAAATGGGCGGTGTGCAGCTAGAAATGGGCGGTGTAGAGCTGGAAATGGCGGTGTAGAGCTAGAAATGGGCGGTGTAGAGCTAGAAATGGGCGGGGTAGAGCTAGAAATGGGCGGTGTATAGCTACAAAGGGGCGGTGTATAGCCGGAAATTGGCGGTGTAGAGCCAGAAATGGGCGGTGGAGAGCCAGAAATGGGCGGTGTAGAGCTAGAAATGGGCGGTGTAGAGCTAGAAATGGGCGGTGTAGCGCTAGAAATAGGCGGTGTAGAGCTAGAAATGGGCGGTGTAGAGCTAGAAATGGGCGGTGTGTAGCTACAAATGGACCGTGTAGGGCTAGAAATGGGCGATATGTAGCGCCAAAAATGGGCGGTGTAGCGCCAGAAATGGGCGGTGTAGAGTTAGAAATGGGCGGTGTAAAGCTAGAAATGAGCGGTGTATAGCTAGAAATGGGCGGTGTATAGCTAGAAATGGGCGGTGTAGAGCCAGAAATGGTCGGTGTAGAGCTCCAAATGGGCGGTGTAGAGTTAGAAATGGGCGGTGTAGAGCTAGAAATGGACCCCTCATTGATATGTCTCGGATTATGGCATTAGTGGAACTGCTATCATTTGCATGTTATTGTCATGTTTTCAGTGGATACCATGTTTGCCTCTATGTCAGACTGTCAAGCCTTACACCCCGACGAGTATGACTCGAACTCGGGAGAAGAATATGAAGAAGATGTTGGAGGTATGATGTCTATTGAAATACATATTTTTGTGTCACTGCATAGGGAAAGGCGCGACATAGGGAAAAGCAGTGGCATAGGGATTACATTTTCTTGCGTCATGTGGCTTCACATGGCTCATTATCAGCTTACCTAGCTCGTTATAACGCTCTAATGTGTTCAAGAAAATTTCTCTCATAGAAAAATGTCCATTTGCAGACCAAGTGATTAGATTTGAAAATTTACCACTGAACTGACTGGCTCACTTATCGACAAAAATAGTCAACAAATAAACATTTCTGGTGTATCCTGAGCGAATAAATAATACCCGCTATAGCCGGTCATATAAGCTCAGTTATATTCGCAATAAGCTGATTAGGCACTGCATCATACAGGCAAAATACTGTCTAGTTTTAAAACAATTTGACTGAAGGCCATTGTTTCCAGAGACAGGGTCTACATTCAGTCACACGAATGTCAAAATATTCAGTAGGCATCATATTGTGACCTTGGAAACAAGCAGTGTATTTTGAAATCATTTTGACCGAAACTTGTTGCTTCCACCAGAAGGTGACTCAAATATAATGTATTTAGCTCATCTGGCCTGAAAGCTCCTGTAAAAAGCTGGAAAATGTTTTCTCGAGAACTACTGGGCCGATTTCAATTATATTTGGCAGGGATCATTCTTAGGTTGTAGAGATTCAAGTTTGTTCAGACGAAGCCAACTGGCCATCTTGGATTTTAGCCGATTTCTAGAAATGTCTCGAAACTGTTTGAGCGATTGATTCAAAACTCATAAAATATCATTTAGGGCACAAGCTGAACCAAGTTTGTTCAAGGGAACTTGATTTGCCAAATGGTTGGGCGGCCATCTTGGATGATCTTGTTTTCATGAAAGCAACTTCGTCACGAGCCACTGAACGAAATGGGCCAAATTTTTGGAGATATGATACGAGAGGTGTTCAGTTTATTTTGTCACAAGATTGCACGATTTCTTGCTGCACACATTTGGTCAATTGTCTCACTCACAATACCTTTTTACAAAGCCCACGAGCTTACCGACACATTTAGTTTAGTTTGTTAAAAGTTTTCAACATGCCAAGACATAAAATAAGCGAGAGAGCGGAGGGTATAATTCTCCATCTTTTGAGGAGGGGAATGACGCCGTCACTGATCAGAAATTAACTTTTGAAATAAAATATCAGTGTCAGTGAGAGGACAATTTATCGCGTAAAGAATAACATCGGAAAACAACGACAATTGACGAATCTAACACATGGAAAATCTGCTACGTTGAAAATCATAAGAAGATGAACTGTAGTATCAAAGTGATAGACAAAGTGAAGAAAATGATAGCAAGTATTAACCCACCGACACAACGTGAGATGAGCAATCCATTAGGATTTAGTTTGGGATCCGTAAATAACACCATAAACAGTGTTATCATGGATATGTTGAAGTTTGTTAAACGTGACAGTTTCGCGCCTGGTTTCATGGTATGGGCAGGCGTTAGTCATTACGGAAAGACCAGTCTTAAATTCATTGATCGGAATGTGAAAATCAATGCTGATTATTACATCAAACAGGTTTTGAGACCCTTTTTGAAACATGATGGTCCCAAATTATTCCCAGGGAGCAAACAGAAGGATATGGTTTTTCACCAAGATAGTGCCTCCTCTCATACTGCACGAAAGAGCTTAACATACTTAAAGCAGAACAATGTTAAATTCATTAGCCCTGAAGAATGGATGCCGAAGTCGCCGGATGCTGCCCCTATGGACTTTAGTATCTGGGGGATTGTCAAGCGCCGTCTACAGAAGCGGAAAGTTACAAGTCTTAACAGTCTAAAACATGCTCTCAAAACCGAATGGGAGGCACTAAGTCAAACTGTGATCAATAAAGCCCTTTGTTCTTGGCCTAAGCGCTGTAGACTGATATATCATGCTTATAGGTCTCAAATTGAACATCTTCTGCAATGAAATTATTTTGTGATAAATTATTGTTGATTAAATACTTATTTGAAATTTGTGACAAAATAAACTGAACACCTCTCGTATTAATGATTAAGGGCCATTAAAATTTGTTCAAGAGAAGTTGATACATAAATAAACATGGCCTCTGTTTTCTTGTTACAAGTCTGCTCAACTCTATAAGAGTTCTCCTTATTGTTAATGTCAATGACCATTCTAGTTGAGATGCCTTTGGTCCAGGTGAGCGATACAGGCCCCTTGGGCCTGTTGTTTAAAAGGATCAATAGTGAATTAACAATAGCGAGTTAATCACTACATCTATGCTATGCATACCGCTTACAAAAATATATTCAGGCATGCTTTCGTTATATTCAAGTCGGGCTATGCGGTATACCTGCTCACACAGTTGACACACGGCGGAGTGAGAAGCACCAGCTTGGTCACTAATTGACTCCAAAGTTAAGCGCTCCTAGATTTAGTAAATGCTTTTTCGCAAATAATCCTGATTCATTTCAATTTTTACCGATGGTAGTTTATTTAATATTGTATGAGATTACCAATAAACATTTGTTATTTCCCTTTTCCATTCCTTTAACAGGGTATTTGACAACACCCTGAGCATTTGACTTCAGTGAAACTTTACAGGCTATTTGACAATGACAAAAGCGTTTAACTACAATGAAACTTTACAGGCTATTTGACAATGACAAAAGCGTTTAACTTCAATGAAACTTAACAGGGTATTTGACAACACCAAGAGCATTTAACTTCAATGAAACGTAACAGGATATTTGACAACACCCAGAGCATTTAACTTAATGACACTTAACAGGGTATTTGACAGTGTCTAGAGTGTTTAACTTCAATGAAGCGTAACAGGGTATTTGACAATGTCTGGAGCGTTTGACTTCAATGAAGCTTAACAGGGTATTTTGGCAATGTCTAGAGCGTTTGACTTAATGAAACTTAACAGGGTATTTGACAATGTCTGGAGCGTTTGACTTCAATGAAACTTAACAGGGTATTTGACAATGTCTAGAGCGTTTGACTTCAATGAAGCGTAACAGGGTATTTGACAATGTCTGGAGCGTTTGACTTCAATGAAGCTTAACAGGGTATTTTGGCAATGTCTAGAGCGTTTGACTTAATGAAACTTAACAGGGTATTTGACAATGTCTAGAGTGTTTAACTTCAATGAAGCGTAACAGGGTATTTGACAATGTCTAGCGCATTTGACTTCAATGAAACGTAACAGGGTATTTGACAATGTCTGGAGCGTTTGACTTCAATGAAGCTTAACAGGGTATTTGACAATGTCTAGCGCATTTGACTTCAATGAAACTTAACAGGGTATTTGACAATGTCTGGAGCGTTTGACTTCAATGAAGCTTAACAGGGTATTTTGGCAATGTCTAGAGCGTTTGACTTAATGAAACTTAACAGGGTATTTGACAATGTCTAGAGCGTTTGACTTCAATGAAACTTAACAGGGTATTTGACAATGTCTAGAGCGTTTGACTTAATGAAACTTAACAGGGTATTTGACAATGTCTAAAGTGTTTGACTTCAATGAAGCTTAACCGGGTATTTGTCAATGTCTAGAGCGTTTGACTTCAATGAAGCTTAACAGGGTATTTGACAATGACAAAAGTGTTTGACTTCAGGGAAACTTAACAGGGTATTTGACAAAGCCCAGAGTGTTTGACTACAATGAAACGTAACAGATTATTTGACAACGCCCAGAGCGTTTGACTTCAATGAAACTGAACAGGATATTTGACAACACCCAGAGTGTTTAACTTCAATAAAACGTAACATGTTTTCTATGCAATGAATGAATCCAGTTTCTCAGTCAATCGTATGAAGTTATAATCAACTATTTGATGCGTAGGCTGGCGTCATAATCAATTGCGTCATGAATTTGTTTCCAGCCAGTCATTCTTGTAGTAAATTTTCAAAAATAGTCTTCTCTTGGTCTTTAAATAGACATTTTTAGGCCCGCTTTAGAAGCTATTTTTTTTGCCAGCTTGTTAATGGGTTAAATAATAAATTTCAAGAAGTGGAAAATAAGATTGAACACATTAAAGTTGTGATATGCAGACTTGCCAAAATGTCCAAAATTTGACAGACGGATGGACGGACAGACAGAGTGGCATACATATATACTAGTTGTGAGTTTCTACAGCAGGTGAAAATGTGAACTTGTTATCTAGAAGCTCATTGCTATCAAAATTAAGAACTAGTTCAGAGGACAAAGCTACACTGAGGACTTCATGGATTTGTATTGATTTTCCTTATTGTACAACACTGGCTGTTCCGATTTCAAAGAACCCACAAAAGTTATTAGATTGCTTAGGCAGCCCTATTCCTGCTAATATTGGTGATACGTATATGCTTATGATCATGGTGATTGGCTAGGCAGCCCTATCCCTGCCAATATTGGTGATACGTATCTGCTTACGATTGCTTAGGCAACCCTATCCCTGCTAATATTAGTGATACATATCTGCTCATGATTGCTTAGGCAACCCTATCCCGGCCAATATTGGTGATACGTATCTGCTCATGATTGCTTAGGCAGCCCTATCCCTGCTAATATTGATAATACGTATCTGCTCATGACTGCTTAGGCAGCCCTATCCCTGCATTGGTAATACGTATCTGCTCATGATTGCTTAGGCAGCCCTATCCCTGCTAATATTGATGATATATCTGCTCATGATTGCTTAGGCAGCCCTATCCCTGCTAATATTGATGATACTTATCTGCTCATGATTGCTTAGGCAGCCCTCTCCCTGCCAATATTGATGATACGTATCTGCTCGTGATTGCTTAGGCAGCCCTATCCCTGCTAATATTGCTGATATGTGTCTGCTCGTGATTGTTTAGGCAGCCCTATCCCTGCTAATATTGGTCATACGTATCTGCTCATGATTGCTTAGGCAGCCCTATCCCTGCATTGGTAATACGTATCTGCTCATGATTGCTTAGGCAGCCCTATCCCTGCTAATATTGATGATACATATCTGCTCGTGATTGCTTAGGCAGCCCTATCCCTGCTAATATTGATGATACGTATCTGCTCATGATTGCTTAGGCAGCCCTATCCCTACTAATATTGGTGATACCTATCTGCTCATGATTGCTTAGGCAGCCCTATCCCTGCTAATATTGATGATACGTATCTGCTCATGATTTCTTAGGCAGCCCTATCCCTGCTAATATTGATGATACGTATCTGCTCATGATTGCTTAGGCAGCCCTATCCCTGCCAATATTGGTGATACATATCTGCTCATGATTGCTTAGGCAGCCCTATCCCTGCTAATATTGATGATACATATCTGCTCATGATTGCTTAGGCAGCCCTATCCCTACATTGGTAATACGTATCTGCTCGTGATTGCTTAGGCAGCCCTATCGCTGGCAATATTGGTGATACATATCTGCTCATGATTGCTTAGGCAGCCCTATCCCTGCTAATATTGATGATACGTATCTGCTCGTGATTGCTTAGGCAGCCCTATCCCTGCTAATATTGGTCATACGTATCTGCTCATGGTTGCTTAGGCAGCCCTATCCCTGCTAATATTGGTCATACGTATCTGCTCCTGATTGCTTAGGCAGCCCTATTCCTGCTAATATTAGTGATACATATCTGCTCATGATTGCTTAGGCAACCCTATCCCTGCTAATATTAGTGATACATATCTGCTCATGATTGCTTAGGCAACCCTATCCCGGCCAATATTGGTGATACGTATCTGCTCATAATTGCTTAGGCAGCCCTATCCCTGCTAATATTGATGATATGTATCTGCTCATGATTGCTTAGGCAGCCCTATCCCTGCTAATATTGATGATACGTATCTGCTCGTGATTGCTTAGGCAGCCCTATCCCTGCTAATATTGGTCATACGTATCTGCTCATGATTGCTTAGGCAGCCCTATCCCTGCATTGGTAATACATATCTGCTCATGATTGCTTTAGGCAGCCCTATCCCTGCTAATATTGATGATACATATCTGCTCGTGATTGCTTAGGCAGCCCTATCCCTGCTAATATTGGTGATACATATCTGCTCATGATTGCTTAGGCAGCCCTATCCCTGCTAATATTGATGATACGTATCTGCTCATGATTGCTTAGGCAGCCCTATCCCTGCTAATATTGATGATACGTATCTGCTCATGATTGCTTAGACAGCCCTATCCCTGCCAATATTGGTGATACATATCTGCTCATGATTGCTTAGGCAGCCCTATCCCTGCTAATATTGATGATACGTATCTGCTCATGATTGCTTAGGCAGCCCTATCCCTGCATTGGTAATACGTATCTGCTCGTGATTGCTTAGGCAGCCCTATCCCTGCCAATATTGGTGATACATATCTGCTCATGATTGCTTAGGCAGCCCTATCCCTGCTAATATTGATGATACGTATCTGCTCGTGATTGCTTAGGCAGCCCTATCCCTGCTAATATTGGTCATATGTATCTGCTCATGGTTGCTTAGGCAGCCCTATCCCTGCTAATATTGGTGATAAATATCTGCTCATGATTGCTTAGGCAGCCCTATTCCTGCTAATATTGGTGATACGTATATGCTTATGATCATGGCGATTGGCTAGGCAGCCCTATCCCTGCCAATATTGGTGATACGTATCTGCTTACGATTGCTTAGGCAGCCCTATCCCTGCTAATATTAGTGATACATATCTGCTCATGATTGCTTAGGCAGCCCTATCCCTGCATTGGTAATACGTATCTGCTCGTGATTGCTTAGGCAGCCCTATCCCTGCCAATATTGGTGATACATATCTGCTCATGATTGCTTAGGCAGCCCTATCCCTGCTAATATTGATGATACGTATCTGCTCGTGATTGCTTAGGCAGCCCTATCCCTGCTAATATTGGTGATACATATCTGCTCATGATTGCTTAGGCAGCCCTATCCCTGCTAATATTGGTCATATGTATCTGCTCATGATTGCTTAGGCAGCCCTATCCCTGCCAATATTGGTGATACGTATCTGCTTACGATTGCTTAGGCAGCCCTATCCCTGCTAATATTAGTGATACATATCTGCTCATGATTGCTTAGGCAACCCTCTCCCTGCTAATATTGGTCATACGTATCTGCTCATCATTGCTTAGGCAGCCCTATCCCTGCTAATATTGGTGATACATATCTGCTCATGATTGCTTAGGCAGCCCTATCCCTGCTAATATTGGTGATACGTATCTGCTCATGATGAGGTCATGCTTCACTGAATCTCTAGCTTCTCTCCATAAAGTGTTGACAAAAACATGGTTTTGTGATTGTTTTATGGTGATTTTTGTTACAATTAAATTATGATTTAATGTTTATTAACCTGAAGGTGGTGAGTTTTATGATGGTACGGAGGAGGAGATTCACTTGACAGCGCAAGGGCAGGCAACTCTTCAACGTCTAGAAAACATGTTACAGGGTTCGGGAGATGGCGGTGGAGCTGTTCCGACGAATGTCTCACAAAACAATGGCAATACAGAACCAACAGGTGCGTTATTAAGCATTTTATCTCGGCTACTCAGCTTTAACCCTAAGACAGTAACAGTCAAATTAATTTCTAAATATTCAAGATAATGTTTCTTAACCATCTCAAGTCGACCAACTACTGCTTCTGTGGAATTGGAAATTTCCCACTGGAATAACTGGCTTGATAACCGTGACTGGCTCAATAACCGAGCCAGTCATTCTAGTTAAGTTAAAAAAGTTATCTCTTAGGCCGTGTTCTCACTGGAGAGTTAATCGGGAATAACGCCATAACTCAGTATTGCGCTAAGCCGGTTACGTCTCTAGTGTGAACACCGCTTTAGTCTGCAAATGGACATTTGAAATTTTCCTGAACAACAAATTGTATGGATAAAGGGTTAAATCGTACTTTGTTTTTTACTATGTTCTAGCACATTGAGGATTAAATGAGATCTACAGTGGTCTTGAGGAATGTCCATTTGTTGGCCAAGAGATGAGAGGTTTTTTCTGTAGGAATTTACTACTGGAATTAGTGGAGCCACTGGTCATTTCAGTGGGTATTCACTAAGTGAATATCTAGATTTCCTTGTGCACTCCTGACCCATAATGAGTTAAAGCATTGTGGACATAGACCACATGTGTCATGTTGCTGGTATGTCATTGTCAATTCTATGGCTTATCATAGTGTATACTTTCAAATTTCTCAAAGAAAATGTCCATATTTTGCAGACAGATTATTTTTGAAAATTTATCACAGGAATGACTGGCTCAATTATCGAGCCAGTACTTCCAGTGGTAAATTTTCAAAAATCTCTTCTACAAGTGGACATTTTCACAAGACCACTGCAGAAGTCGTTTTCGGCTGGTTTGAGGCTTGTAGCATCTAAGTTGGGCCACCCAATTTTTTCATAGTATGAGTTAGCTTGACAGGTTTAGTGCATTTATATGTGGTTTTATGTACTAACTGTCTGTGCTACAATATGCAAGGAACCTTAAAATATATAGGTTTCCATATTTTGTTGAGAATAGACTGTAGTATGTTACTTTGAAATAGAAAGAAGAGGAAAATGGGATTTTTCATGGTTCAAAGCAAAAAATAGTGTTTGCATATATCTTCAGATTAAAAATAGTGTTTGCATACATCTTCAGATTAAAAATAGTGTTTGCATATATCTTCAGATTAAAAATTGTGTTTGCATATATCTTCAGATTAAAAATAGTGTTTGCATATATCTTCAGATTAAAAATAGTGTTTGCATATATCTTCAGATTAAAAAAGCCATTGATGTTCCTTTGAATAAAGTTGCCTAAGTGCAAGCCACAATTGTGGGCTTTAATTTGATATATGTATTGTGCATTTTATCTTCCCAAGAGCATATTAGTTAGCAGGTAGCAGAAAAGTGGTCTAATTAAAGATTTTATGATGTGAAAACATGGTCTATGTAAAAGGCATCTGTGTGTTAATATATGATGCAGTATATTGGTGTATTCATTGCAATATTTTGTAAATTAATATAGTTATTATTTCAAGATCATACATTTGGGAAAGTAATATGATGTTCACTTTCTGTCAAGACACAAAAACTGTACGTCACATTTTATTTTAATGATTATTATTCTGAGAATATACTACTTAAAAATTGTTATTAATATTCCTTTTGTATAGTCTCATGATATCTACTTTTAGGCAGAAAAATATTCATGCCCTATAACATTAGTGTCAAAGATTTTCCGGCTGTACGTCACGTTTCTGTAAATTTAGTAATATGGTTAATTACATTAGTAAAAATGTAATAATATCAATTAAATTGGTTTCATTAATCAAATTACTGTCTTACATGTTTATCTAGTGTAAAATAGATAGATGACACATGAATTAATTGATATTGTTCATCTATGTACAGTTGTTTTGAAATTATTTGGTGAAATTGAGTTATAATTTAGAATATTTTTCCACATGAGATGATTTATTATCATTAATGAGGTAATAAGACTAATATTGACCACCACTGAGTAGAAAATAAATAATTCACTAATATATGTTATGTATTTAGTTCCCATTCTTATGGAATTTAGCTTTTTGCTGAATTTTATGATTTTTCTAGTTCATTACATGAATAAAGTGAAAAATAAAAAATAGTTATCATCAAGGTCTGGAATTTGGTCATATCCAACTACAGCTCTATGGATTAAATTTTACACCAGCGCAAATCAATTAGACCAACTTTATTTTGACCCTTTTGCACCATATGTGCTCCAAGCCTTGACCCTTTTTCACCATAATGGGCCCTTCTTATGTGCTCCAAGCCTTGCCCCTTTTGCACTATAATGGGCCCTACGTATGTGCTCCAAGCCTTGACTGTCTTTAGTGACTCTGTCTTTAGTGACCATCTGTCTTTAGTGACCATCTGTCTTTAGTGACCACCTGTCTTTAGTGACCACCTGTCTAGTTACCACCTGTCTTTAGTGATCACCTGTCTTTAGTTACCACCTGTCTTTAGTGATCACCTGTTTGTAGTGATCACCTGTCTTTTGTGACCATCTGTCTTTAGTGATCATCTGTCTTTAGTGATCACCTGTCTTTAGTGATCACCTGTCTTTAGGGATCACCTGTCTTTAGTGATCATCTGTCTTTGGTGATCACCTGTCTTTAGTGATCACCTGTCTTTACTGATCACATGTCTTTAGTGATCACCTGTCTTTAGGGATCACCTGTCTTTAGTGATCACGTGTCTTTAGTGATCACGTGTCTTTAGTGATCACCTGTCTTTAGTGATCACCTGTCTTTAGTGATCACCTGTCTTTAGTGATCACCTGTCTTTAGTGATCACCTGTCTTTAGGGATCTCCTGTCTCTAGTGATCATCTGTCTTTAGTGATCATCTGTCTTTAGGGATCACCTGTCTTTAGTGATCATCTGTCTTTGGTGATCACCTGTCTTTAGTGATCACCTGTCTTTACTGATCACATGTCTTTAGTGATCACCTGTCTTTAGGGATTACCTGTCTTTAGTGATCACCTGTCTTTGGTGATCACCTGTCTTTAGTGATCACCTGTCTTTACTGATCACATGTCTTTAGTGATCACATGTCTTTAGTGATCACATGTCTTTAGGGATCACCTGTCTTTAGTGATCACGTGTCTTTAGTGATCACGTGTCTTTAGTAAACACCTGTCTTTAGTGATCACCTGTCTTTAGTGATCACCTGTCTTTAGTGATCACCTGTCTTTAGGGATCACCTGTCTTTAGTAATCATCTGTCTTTAGTGATCATCTGTCTAGTGATCACTTGTCTTTAGTGATCACCTGTCTTTAGGGATCACCTGTCTTTAGTGATCATCTGTCTTTGGTGATCACCTGTCTTTAGTGATCACCTGTCTTTACTGATCACATGTCTTTAGTGATCACATGTCTTTAGGGATCATCTGTCTAGTGACCACCTGTCTTTAGTGATCATCTGCCTTTAGTGACCACCTGCCTTTACTGACCTGTTTTCAGGGATCATCTGTCTTTAGTGACCACCTGTCTTTAGTGATCACCTGTCTTTAGTGATCACGTGTCTTTAGTGATCACATGTCTTTAGTGACTATCTGTCTTTATAGTCCAGTAGAAATCAACAGAAATATAGGCTAACCCGGACATTTTGTATAACAGACGATTTTGTGTTACAAACACTTTTTATGACTGTCCAGAGTCCACACAAGAAATTCTCACAAATTCACACTTGGGGAAACCTGATTTTGAACCCTTTGAAGTTAGGGAACGAAATGTGAAAAATATTTAGCATAAATAGGTAATCTGTTGAGAATTTTATAAAATTAGACCTACTGACAATTGCTATTGTCAATTGTGTATATGACAACAGATCCCAGTCAAATTACCTGTAAGACATACTAATGTAAATTAAAATTAATCAGTGAAGCCTGTCTATAACAACCATATATGATCTGATACATGAGTGTGAATTCCAGAACATGGTACATCAATGTATGGCCAGTTTTTTTAAAGATCTGACGGAGAGAGTTACACATATGGACAGCATGTTGATCGCAACTATGCAGTCAATGATATAAATATTCCTAACGCTATTATTCTTACTATTACAATAATATATAGTCCGGGGTAAATTTAGAAAATGTTACTTGAAGTAAGTTAAGTCGATTCAATTATAAAACGATAAATATAGTCAAAATCACATTGTTCATGCTAATTAATGGTTTAGTACAATTATGTCTGACCCTACGCAAGAAAAAACATGTGTTGTATGTAATGTTTCCCATGATAGCAGCAGTTCTAGAAAACTTAGTCATAAAGGGCTTTCAACGCTGCTTGACGCTTCAAAGCTTCATGGAGATGGTATTGATTTGAAACTATCTCCGTCGAACGAACATTATGTACACTATAAATGCTACAAAAATTACACGTTGCCTAGAAATATTGCAAAAGTGCAACAGCAAAACAGAAACGATGAAGGAGTGCGACCATCTACCCCTACACTGCGCTCCGAATCTAATCATTATGATTACCATACTCATTGTTTGATATGTGCTGAAGAGCTCGACTTTGATGCTGTCCGCCGTCACCCTGAACGGCATTCTCACATAAGCAATATTGAATATGTTAGTAAGGGTAAACTCGGTGTAGTCCAGGGAACCTTGTTAAACGCGTGTGGCAAAAGGCACGATTCGTTAGCGAATGATGTTAAAGCAAGAATACTTTTTTCAGGTAACCTATGTGCTGTTAAAGCCAAATATCATCGTCAATGTATGCAAGAATTCATCTCTTGTAGAAACATCAGTTCGTGTGGTGCTTCTGGAAGTAATGCCCGGAACTTTGATGAAATGAATGATGTGGGCTTTAACCATCTATGCAATTGGCTAACAGCACCAGAACAGCAAGCGCCAGTTCACTTTACACGACCTTCGTACGCAATTGACCACCTACTTGCCAAATGGTGTACCCGCATATAGCATAAAGCACGTCCAGTGTCGTCTGCTCAGCCGATCTGGGACAGATGTGACAATATCCCAGGTTGAAGGCAAGACAAGCGTGGTCACATTGACTGATAGAGCATCTTCTATCATACACGAATCATATGCAGCATCAACCAGTGACGAGAGTGATGAAACTATGCGACTTGTTAGACTGGTGGGATCTATGATTGATCAAACAATTAAAGATATTGATCAACCATCAGATGTGTATCCAGAACCGTCCACTTTAGACCTTGAAAAGCTTGAAATCGAGGTGCCAGATGCATTGAAACATCTTATTTCATGTATCTATTCTGAACCTCGTAGTGAATCTTCCAAGTTGAAAAATAAACTTAAGATGGTATCTGTATGTCATGTTATCATGCAAGCTGTTGGAAAGCAATCATTTGTATCGCCACTGCTTCTGTCCATTGGTTTGTTCATCCACCAGTCTACCCGCTCTCGTGTTATCATAGATATGCTCTCATCTCTGGGACTCTTCCTATGACCAGGTAATTGCATTTCAGAGATCTGCAGTTGGAAGCACATCCGTTGAGGACCTGTGTTCTGGGCTCGTGGAGAAGAAGGATGGAGGGGGTTTCTGTCAATGGGTAGCTGACAATTTTGATTACAGCGAGGACACGATTTCTGGTCACGATACAACGCATGTGATGGGGATCATTTCGTGTCAAACAATGGCATCAACCGAAAGCAGGGCTAACCCAGTTGGGGCAATATGTCGTAAAACTATAACTGCTGATGAGATCAAAGAAGCTGGTGATTTTGGGAGCTTCATGCTACCCTACACGTCTTCTAATAAATCCCTAATGGCAGATGTAAGGATAAAGACCATTAACCCCATCACCTTACCTATTGCTATGCACGGTCAATTAGACACATTGTGGTTGTACTCTAGCCTTCTCACAAGTCAGCCACCAAACTGGCAGGGGTTCATGTCTGAAATACGGACATGCAGTACTTTCCACTGCACGGCAGTAGTTTACAACCCCAGGGTGTTGAGGTGGTACATGCAGTAGATGAAGGCGATGCTGATGTGGTGATTGTAAGAAGAGCATTAAAATTGGCAGGAACTGAAAGAACAACGATAGTTGTTGCTGATGATACAGACATATTGATCTTACTCCTCTATCATGCAAGCACCTCTGCAAATATTTTCCTACAAACAAAGCAACATAAACTATGCATCAAAGTGGCC
Organism: Chaetoderma sp. LZ-2023a; assembly: GCA_034401795.1. NCBI lineage: Eukaryota > Metazoa > Mollusca > Caudofoveata > Chaetodermatida > Chaetodermatidae > Chaetoderma > Chaetoderma sp. LZ-2023a. The sequence continues at coordinate 42,381 of JAVVLW010000920.1, forward strand.
ACAGAGATCTTAGGCAAGGAATTGTGTATGTGCCTGCCATTCGTCCATAGTATGTCTGGATGTGACACAACATCAGCTTTATATGGCATGGGCAAAGTAAAGCATATCAAAATGATCCAATCTTCACCAACCCTCGGACAAGATGTACTTGCATTTGGCGACATCTCCAGATCAAAGGCGGATATAATGGTTATTGGTGAAAAGTACATTAAGTCTTTGTATAGTGCTGGATCATGAAGTCTTGGCTTAGACAATCTCAGATACATGACTGCCATCTCTCCTAAGCATGTACCAGTTGAAAGGATGCCACCCACACATAGGGCAGCATACTTCCATCGCCTTCGGGTTCATCTCCAAGCAAGCACATGGCTTCACCTAAAAACTGTGTTAAAGAAAGAAGAGTATGGTTATGCAGTAGAACAAGGATCAGTGACGGCGATCATTATGGACAAGTCAGCAGCGCCTCCGGAGCTACTTCTAAATATAAGGTGCCAGTGTAAAAGCAGCACACGTCTGTGTTCCTCGTGTAGTTGCTCCAAGAAAGGCATTCCCTGTAGCATACATTGTAAATGTGAAGGTCACTGCCTTAACAGCTCGAAATTTGAAAGTGAAAATGCATAGACAAATTTCAGCCATTCTGCCTGTTCGCTGTGTTTCACAACAGTCGCTCAGTTTGCATTAAATTTATAGTTTATCAAGTGATTTTGATGATGACATACTTTAAACTGTACAACACTTACCAAAACACGGGTTTTTAGAGTCAAAATACATATTACCTGGTTATTGGTCATCGCCTTGGCGGCCATTTTGAATTTCCTCTAAAAAACATATTTCCCCATGTGTGAATTTTGGAGAATTTTTCTGGGATGTATTTTGGGCCATACTGAAGTGATTAAAACAAAAATTTGTCTTATACAAAATGTCCGGGTCCATGTCAATTTCTACTGTAATATTAATGGCCATCTGTCTTTAGTGACCATCTGTCTTTGGCGATCACCTGTCTTTAGTGATCACATGTCTTTAGTGACCACCTGTGTTTAGTGACCACCTGTCTTTAGTTACCACCTGTCTTTAGTGACTATCTGTCTTTAGTGACCACCTGCCTTTAGTGACCACCTGCCTTTAGTGACCTGTCTTCAGGGATCATCTGTCTTTAGTGACCACCTGTCTTTAGTGATCACCTGTCTTTAGTGATCACCTGTCTTTAGTGACCACCAGTCTTTAGTGACTATCTGTCTTTAGTGACCACCTGCCTTTAGTGACCTGTCATTAGGGATCATCTGTCTTTAGTGACCACCTGTCTTTAGTGATCACCTGTCTTTAGTGACCACCTGTCTTTAGTGATCACCTGTCTTTAGTGATCACATGTCTTTAGCGATCACCAGTCTTTAGGGATCATCTGTCTTTAGTGACCACGTGTCTTTAGGGATCACCTGTCTTTAGTGATCACCTGTCTTTAGTGACCACCTGTCTTTAGTGATCACCTGTCTTTAGTGATCACCTGTCTTTAGTGAGCATCCATCTTTAGTGACACCTGTCTTTAGTGACCTGTCTTTAGTGATCATGTGTCTTTAGTGACACCTGTCTTTAGTGACACCTGTCTTTTGTGATGACCTGTCTTTAGTGATCACCTGTCTTTAGTGACCACCCGTCTTTAGTGATCACATGTCTTTGGTGATCACATGTCTTTAGTGACCACCTGTCTTTAGTGATCACCTGTCTTTAGTGATCACATGTCTTTAGTGATCACCTGTCTTTAGTGATCATCTATCTTTAGTGACCATGTGTCTTTAGTGACCATCTGTCTTTAGTGACCATCTTTAGTGATCATCTGTCTTTAGTGACCACCCAACTTTAGTGATCATCTGTCTTTAGTGACACCTGTCTTTAGTGACCATCTGTCTTTAGTGACCATCATTGCAGAAGTTTGTATTTTTATTTCAGAAGAGATGGACATGGAAATGGGTCAGTTTGATGATGCCACTGAATAGACCAGATTCAAACAATGATCGTCGCAACAGCATTGAACAGATAAGCTTTAAGATCACGCCTGTTTGGAAATAATATCAGATATTGATTGATTTTATTTGTTATTAAACACATGCTGGAGTGGATTTTGCTGTTAGCTATCTAGAGGTTCTCCGGTGAACATAAAGGACTGTCTATCCATAGTGCTATTAAGTAGAAACGTAACTTCTTAATATAAAAGTAAAACTGAAATATGTAGCTTTAACCATTCAAATTTGCTCAAGAAATTCAATATATTTCCTTATTGAATGTCCTTCTGCCGGTAAAGAGAAGACTATTTTTTGAAGATTTACCACTGGAATGACTGGCTCGATAATCGAGCCAGCCATTCCAGTGGTAAATTTTCAAGAATACTCTACCACCAGACAGATGGACATTCATGAACACTACTGCAAAGGCCAGTTTTGGCTGGTTTGACATATATTAAATACTTTAGAGAGATAAACTATGTCTATGTTATTTAGTTTGAGTAAAAAGACTGATGACTATTTTGGAATGTGTGTTGCTGGGACCTGACACCATTTCTTGACCGTGATGTCCACTAAAGGGATTAATGGATTAATGAGGTTCCCTTGATGTCTCTCTGTCAGTGAATCAGTATTTTGGTAGATCTGTAAAAGTTTTAATAAAATTAAGATGCAAATGGTCGTAGCACAGAATAGATTATTTTAGACAATTTACTGTTTTAAGTAATATTGTGCTTATAAAATGCATTCAATTGATCGCTTAACACTCAATTTTGTTCAAGAAAATTTCAAATTTCTTATAGAAAATGTCAATTTGCAGATGAAGAGATGACTGTTTTTGAAACTACCACTGGAATGACTGGCTCGATAATCGAGCCAGTCATTCCAGTGGTAAATTTTCAAAAATACTCTTTAAATACACGTAGATGGACATTCAATAAGGACATATTTTGATTTTCTTCACCAAATTTGACCAGTAAAGGGTTAATATTTTGACCAGTGTATAAAATACATTTTCACCAAATCATCTTTGTGATTCTACCGGAGGAGAAAAACTGACCTCTTTATAAAATACACATCAGCAAATCCTCTATGCTGCTATCAGAGGAAGATGTCATTTAGCCAATTGGCCAGTTTATAAAATACACATGACTGAGCTCATATATCTATCATGTTGTACATATCTAATGATCAGCTATCATTTCTTGAAAATAAATGCCATATTTGATAACTGACCGTTATTTAATTTGTTTGCTCAGCCAATGAGAGAGTTCATTCTATGAAGTACTAGATCATAGCCAGAGATAGACCACGGTTATTTTGAAATAAACCCTGTAGCTTTGTCTTTATGGTTTCCTTATAATATCAGCTTATTAGTCCCATACTGGTAAAACTGGGGGGACCATAGCTTTGCACTCTGTCTGTCCATCTGTCGCAGTTGGTTTTCCGCAATTTTTTCCGCAGTCCTTCGAGGTATTCAACTGAGAATTGGTACATTGCTTTCTTATGAGAAGTTACAGACCAAGTTCGAGTTTCAGTTTAACTATGTGGAAGGTGGTGTGGGGTGGTTCAGGGTTGGTGGTGTTGAGGGTTGGGGTTGATATAGGGATTTAATGGAGTGATCCATTTCTAGCTATGCCACACCCATTTCTAGTTATGCCACATCCATTTCTAGTTATGCCACGCCCATTTCTAGCTAGGCCACACCCATTTCTAGCTATGCCGCACCCATTTCTAGTTATGCCACACCCATTTCTAACTATGCCACACTCATTTCTAGTTATCCCACACCCATTTCTAGCTATGCCACACCCATTTCCAGTTACGTCACGTCCATTTCTAGTTATGCCACACCCAATTCTAGCTATGCCGCACCCATTTCTAGTTATGCCACACCCATTTCTAGCTATGCCACACCCATTTCTAGTTATGCCACGTCCATTTCTAGTTATGCCACGTCCATTTCTAGCTATGCCACACCCATTTCTAGTTATGCCACATCCATTTCTAGTTATGCCACGCCCATTTCTAGCTAGGCCACACCCATTTCTAGCTATGCCGCACCCATTTCTAGTTATGCCACACCCATTTCTAACTATGCCACACTCATTTCTAGTTATCCCACACCCATTTCTAGCTATGCCACACCCATTTCCAGTTATGTCACGTCCATTTCTAGTTATGCCACACCCAATTCTAGTTATGCCACACCCATTTCTAGCTATGCCACACCCATTTCTAGTTATGCCACGTCCATTTCTAGTTATGCCACGTCCATTTCTAGTTATGTCACGTCCATTTCTAGTTATGCCACACCCATTTCTAGTTATGCCACATCCATTTCTAGTTATGTCACGTCCATTTCTAGTTATGCCACACCCATTTCTAGCTATGCCACACCCATTTCTAGTTATGCCACATCCATTTCTAGTTATGCCACGTCCATTTCTAGCTATGCCACACCCATTTCTAGCTATGCCACACCCATTTCTAGCTATGCCGCACCCATTTCTAGTTATGCTACACCCATTTCTAGCTATGCCACACCCATTTGTAGTTATGCCACACCCATTTCTAGCTATGCTACACCCATTTCTAGCTATGCCACACCCATTTCTGGCTATGCCACATCCATTTCTAGCCATGCCGCACACATTTCTAGTTATGCCACACCCATTTCTAGTTATGCCACACCCATTTCTAGCTATGCCGCACCCATTTCTGGTTATGCCACATCCATTTCTAGCTATGCCACACCCATTTCTAGCTATGCCACACCCATTTCTAGTTATGCCACGTCCATTTCTAGCCATGCCACACCCATTTCTAGCTATGCCACACCCATTTCTAGCTATGCCGCACCCATTTCTAGTTATGCCACCCCCATTTCTAGCTATGCCACCACCCCCATTTCTAGCTATGCCGCACCCATTTCTAGTTATGCCACGCCAATTTCTAGCTAGGCCACACCCATTTCTAGTTATGCCACACCCATTTCTAGCTATGCCAGACCGATTTCTAGCTATGCCACATCCATTTCTGGCTATGCCACACCCATTTCTAGATATGCCACACCCATTTCTAGCTGTGCCACACCCATTTCTAGCCATGCCACACCCATTTCTAGCTATGCCACACCCATTTCTAGCTGGACTCTGCCCATTTCTAGCTATGCCACACCCATTTCTAGTTATGCCACACCCATTTCTAGCTAAGCTCCGCCCATTTTTAGCTAAGCTCCGCCTACTTCTTTACACGTGTTGGACTCGATTTGAAACTTTGAAGCCAGAACTGTTTGAATCTAAATCTCATGAAAGATGAAAAACAAGTTAGTTGTTGAATACTTTGAAAATAATTTGACTTGGGAACTATTACTGCTTACATGTATGATGGCAACAGCTCCCAGTCATAAGTTTCAAAATATTTTAAAGCTACTCATTCTTAATCAGTTGCGGGATTTCAACGAAACTTGGTTTGGAACGGTCCTGTGGTAGTAGACTTCAACACTTCTAACAAGAACTTTGGGCAATTTTTACCTCGCCTAACAAGTATGGGCAAGTGAGCTTATGCCATGGCGACCATCCGATGTCCATTAACTTTTTCTTTGAACGACTACTTAAGAACCACTGGGCTGATTTCAATTATATTTGGCAGAAAGCATCCTTTGGGTCCAGTCAATATAGGCCAAAAATATTTTAACCCGGAACAAATTGCAACAGAATTTTTTTACCTCGCCCAGTGTATAGGGGGCCATCATGTACAACATATCAAAAGTCCTCCAAAATTCCAATAGGGGAAAGGGTAAAATTTGCATAATTATTACCAGATTTGGGCCATTTCACCTGAAAAATCAATTTTTCTTTATTTCTTTAAAACCGGTATGTAATATATGTGTGACTGGGTATTTTTGGACTTTTTTTTAGCAATAAATGAATACGATTGACATATTCTCCACAAATTAAATGTATTGTGTTATGCCACTTGCATGAATTTACCTAATACCATCATTGATATTGATACAATACATATTATATTTTATTATGTCACGGTATTGTGTGTTTCTAAGCTAAGCTAAGATGAAATAGTATGGCATAGGTACCTGGTTTCTACTAATTTCATCTTGCATCAATTATCCAAGTCATCTTCCTCAATGAGCGTTATTGAATTCGAGCAACTGAGACCCTTACAGTCTTCGCAGGCGGATGTGCAGCTGAGCCCATGTTTTCTACAGGTGCATCTCTTTGATTCACAGCCAGTTTTGCAGCTGCATCTAAATGAATACAGTAAATCGTCAGGTGCTGCCAGCATGTCAGTCTTAACAGGCAGCATTTGGTGGTTGAGAACTTTCCAGCCCCATTCTGTTGGATCCATATCTCCAGCATCTCCTCTCCAAACTTGAATTTGGTAGTACACGCGAAGACTGTGAAACTTTGCGGATGCGGGTGTTGGTGGTAAATCTCGTGCTTCAACATACTTGGAACTTTTTGCAACCTCCCTGAATCGCTTGTACCGCAAAGCAACTAAACTATCCATTGAAGTGCCATTGTATAGAATAAGCATTGCCTTCTCACCTGCTTTTATCACGTCATCTTTATTCGCATTACTGATTGTAAACACTTCAGCAATTTGAGAGAGTTCTTTGCAGCACTGGATTTTACTAAGGGATGCAGATTTTCCAATTCCATAAAGCCTAGATGTTGAGTCACAACCAACGATAGCATGGATAAATAACAGCTGTGAGCACAAACATCCTTTGCCATTTTGATATTCCACAGTCGGGGTTTCTTTGCATTTTGCTTTGGCTCTGGTCTGAAAAATAGCTGACAGCCATTCATATCAGTATGGTATAGAAGCAACACCAGTAGGTCGGTATCGTCTCCAACAAGAGCAGTATTTGTTGACTTTGAAGCCAAGATAGCCGTTCGCGTAATTAAGACATCAGCACACCGCTTGCCTTTATCGTTAAGCATCCAGCCTGTTCGAGAGATGAACTTAAGATTGATATGAACCGATGTTTGTTCTGCTTGTTACTAAGAAAATCAGGCTTACTCAGAGTTACAACTGTTTGCGGAGTCAGTACAACAGTTGCGCCTGATCCACGAGTTCGCCTCTTATGTGTTACATCTTTTATGTCTGGGCCTTGGTCATAACCATCAAAAACTACTGTAGCCTTTCCATATTTGCTTATGCAATATTTTACATATCTTTGACAAACATTTGCAAATGTCTCTCCACGCTGCCATGGAACACGGTGTAATAGAGCTCCTCCATCAAGCACATAGTGGACAGAATCTGGAAGGACTGCATCTTCATTTTGAATTAATTTCCACAATGCATCAGCAAGTGCCGGCTTATTTGCTTCCCATGGAAGAGATGAATTATCAAAGAGTGCGGGCGGATGAGTGCACAACTCATACTCAAAATAAGATGATGGATTCCCTTTTGATCCATTTGTAGCAATTAAACTGAGTCTTTGAAATAGGAGTTGTGGATCAATTTGTACACATTCATCATCAATCTTGAGAGATGTTTTGGATGCTAAGGTAATAGCTTGTCTCTTTCTCTGGAACGAAATGCTTGATACACATTGGCCACACATCGAATTAATAATTGATTCTCCAATATCTTTAGCATCGTCAACATTGACTGATTCATGTGCAGACAATCCACTAACAAGTCCTCTAAGAGAAGGGTCTGGTCCAAATGGATTCAGTTCACTAAGGATTTTGAGAATTCTGTAAGTATCATCCATATCACGCTTTATTCGAGATTGTGTGGAATCTTTGTGTTGTTCACTTGAATCACAGTTTACCCCAGAGAGCTCTTGCATTGCATTACACACATCTGCACATGCGGGCATAGACAACAACCAAACAAGACGCTGAAGTTCTGTCATTCCACGACCTCGTGTTAGACCACCACTTGACTTTACACTTCTCATAAGGACCTGCTCAATAACTAGATCAGTAGATAACCCTGCCCAATACCTATCACTTCGATGAATGACATGATGACCATTGAGGAAGCTGGTGTGTATATCTGGATGACTTTCAGGTATTTCTAACATCTTTTGTAAATATACATATGCAGACTTGGCGTACAGATTATGCCCAGCGGCTGCAAAATATGGAAGCATCTCACGAACGGTCTGACGGTGCATGTTCCAATCACCAGTTCGTTCTGCCTTAATGAATTTACGCAGAATGTCAACCAACTCCATATACAAAAGCCAGAGTCGTGCAGTCCTCTTATCTTTCATGACCACCTTCTCTGAGTCTAGTTTGTCCTTGACATCATGTAATGCATTTTCCGACGACAATCTTGTAGCTACATACAGATTTTTGATAATGTCATCATAGAGCTCTCCAACTTTAACCAGACTTTTATTTAGGGAACTTTCAATCGTTTCATGTCCTGCAACATTATCATCATTGTCAAACAATTCTTTTGAATGCATTGCAGCGGAATATTCTACTGTGTCAACTTCAGCATCTGCAATTGTAGGTAGTGGTAGGTTGTATGCATTTTCAATCAAGATTGTACTGAGAGAAGCAAAAACCATGAGGTGTCCTCGAACTGCTCGAGAAATTGCCTTTCCACTAAGAATGTGTTTGACAGCATTCTCAGCGTAGACTACCTCTAGAATAGGCGCAAGATCGCCTCCTGCCATTAAGTGACCAATGCAGCCAAGGAAGCTCATCTCCATATGAAGACCTCCGAGTCTTAGAATAATTTGCTTTAATGGACTCCAGCTCGGCTCAATCTCTATGATAGTCATAGCTTTCCAAAATAAGGGCTGATCAAATGTAATCACGAGTGCAACATGGTATCGGTTTGCCTGTTCACAAACATAAGTCAAAGTGGAAAAGATACAGGTCATGTTACTTGGCTCTAGATCTATCATCGGAAGGAAAATAACAGACGATTTACCTGGATAAACTCCTTGGTGAACAGTTTGCATCATGCCAGACCATGACTGTCTCCTTGAACGCAGAAACAAAGAGAAATCCCAGAGGATGTCAATGTCAGCTGTTGGGTCTGTTTGTTCCATCGCAGTTAACTCCTTAAAGGTCAATGGGAAGTTCCTGGTATGTTGAGACTCAAAGTTCCTGATACAGATCTTGCCAACTTGCTTGATATCTTCCGTGACCATGAAATTCAGAGCTTAGACAACATTTCTACTTCGTTTATTTGCGGAATGAAGCAGGTAAGGGAAGTTTCATTATTCGGATAATGGCGGTAGCTAAATATGCGAATTTACCCACTTTCCCATCGAGGGATTTTGGAGGACTTTTGATATGTGACACCTGGCAGTCCCATGAATGCCGCAGAAAAGAAATAAATTCTGTTGCAATTTGTTCTAGGTTAATTTGTAGTTTTACTGGACTATATAGAGATCCAAGTTTGTTCAAAGGAAACCGATCAGCCAATTTGGTCTGGCAGTCTTTTAGGATTTTGGTCAGTTTTTAGAAACATCTTTGAACATCTCCGAAACCACTTGGGGTATCAATTCAAAACTCGTGAAACATCATCTAGGGTAAGAGCGGATCCAAGTTTGTTCAAGGGAACTTGATTTGCCAAATGCTTTGGCGGCCATCTTGGATGACCTAGTTTTCGCGAAACTACTCCATAACCACTGAGATCGGGTTGAAATTTAGGAAATATAATTAGGCACACTCTAGACTCAATTAAAGTTTGTTCAAGGGAAGTTGATTCATAAAAAAACAGGCATTCAAAATGTAGTGTTTGGTGGCCATAGTGGATTTTTTTATTTGATGGAGTTTGAAGCCAAAATTTGGATTTATATAGTTTTTTGAGTATGTTGATTTCAAATTTAACACTTGAAACTGTCAGATAAATGATTTGCCGGCCATCTTGGGTCATTTTCCTGCCCAAAAAACCTATATTTAAGAAATAGGAAATAAGAAATATCTTCTCGAGAACCACTGGGCCGATTGCAATTGTTTTGGACAAGAAGCGTCAGTAGAGCATAGAGATCCAAGTTTGTCCAAACAAACCAAATCAGCCAATGTGGCCGGAGGCCATCTTGAATTTTGTCTGATATATAGTAACCCGTTCAACCCTTTGAACACGAAAGGCTGGAATTCAGGCGTCAGTGAGAACGTCCATTGCCAGAATTCATATCTATGGTTATAGGCTGATGTCATAAGAAAAAAATATGTATAGATATCTGGAGGCTGGTTTTCCAGCCTTTTGTGTGTACTTTCTGTCTGATCTTTCGTGTATGTGTGCTAAGTATAATGTTAAAAACTTGGCAATGTTTTTAGTATATTTAGCGACCACAAAAATATATTCAGGGTTCAAAGGGTTAAAAATCTTCAAAACAGCTTCGTGGATGGAATCAAAACTGATGAAATATCTTGGGCAACAGCTGAACCAAGCTCGTTCAAGGGAACTTGGTTGGCCAGATGCATCGGCGGCCATCCTGAATCTAGATTTTGTGGAAAGAACTACAGAACCACTAACCGGATCGTGCTGAAATTGAGAGATATGATTAGAGACATGTTTGGCAGCCATCTTGGATTTTGTGCTAATTTCTGAGAAAATCATTTAAAGGGCTACTTATCAACCACTGGGTCAATTTTAATAAAACTTACCTGAACCTCCACAGAAATTAGATTAGTTAATTTTTCAAGTGGCATCTTATTTTGTTTGATTTTACTAGTGGCCAATAATTTCAGGTGAGCAATACAGGTGAGCGATACAAATACCGGTGAGTGATACAGTTCCCTTGGACCTCATGCTTTGATTGCTAACATATTTTGGGATCCTTAGATTGACCAAACTGTACAGGAAACCATTCTAAAATACTACTTCTAAAATGCCCGACCGCCATTTGGAGATATTTAAAACCTAAATTTGTGTATTTCGTTAAAGAACTTGAATTTTTGTCAAACAATTTAAATGTTCTAGATGTACAACATGACCTTTCTATTTGAAATACCAATGTGCCAGGTGAGCGATACATGCCCCCTGAACTTATTGTTATACCATGCCCCCAACATTGTCAGTTTACATGGTCATGACGCTGTCCGTCCGGATGGGCAGCACACTGGTTTCAGAATGATAAATCCTTGGATTTGTGAGATCGGTTTAAAATTGAATATGTCCATTAGAAGAAGTCTGGTGAAGAAATGGACAATGATTCAAAATGCAATGTCTTTCAGCCAGCGGGGAAGCCATCCTCTAGGTTGGTTGGTTGGATTGTGTGTGGGTGTGTGCGTACGTGCGTGCGCGCGCGTGCGTGCGTGGGTGCGTGCGTGGGTGTGCGCGTGCGTGTGTGGGTGCGTGTGTGTGCGTGCGTGCGTGTGCGTGCACATGTTTATAGCTGTGTGGTTGCTGATACATCATCTGCCCATTCAATAGATTCTTTGAGGGCCACTTTTGACCAGTTATTCTCTTGACCTTTAGATTCCTGTGGAAACTGCCTATAGATGTATCTTTGTAAACAAAATCAAATTTAATTAGTTATTGGCGAATGTCCAACAAGTAACCAGAGTAGATGTTTAGCAAAGCCAATACTTGAAACTGCAAGTCAAGACCCATGTTTACCTTTACCCATTAATGGGAAGAGGGGTTATTATGCATTCATGTATGCCTATCCATCCGTCTCTCCATCCGTCTATCCATCTGTCTCTCCATCCGTCTATCCATCTGTCTCCATCCTTCTATCCATCTGTCTCTCCATCTGTCTATCCATCCATCTTTATCTGTCTGGAACTGTATCTCAAAAACTATATTTATTTGATTTTGATCAAATTTTAATAGAACCGAGGAATTTGCTGTGCATGAGGATTTTCAGATTTGGCTGTTTACAAAATTAACACCTTCGCTACTGACTACTTAAAGAATGTATTTCTGACCTCGAGGTGATTAGTGTTAAGTGTGTGTACTTAGCAAGCACCTGCTAAAGTGCTACCTATGTGAATTATATGTGGAATCTCAGATAGACCAAATACATTACCCTCCTGACAGGAGGTACCTAAGAGCTTTTGGCAACTATCAAGCAACTATAAAGGATCACTAGATTTTGAGGTGTTGGAATCATTATTGGGATAAAATTCTAAAATCATTGTTTAGTATAAAAACAATTAACCCTTTAATGATTAAATTTGTTCAAAAAATTAAAATATTTAATTATTGAATGGCCATTTGCAGGCCAAGAGAAGACTATTTTTGGAAATCTACCACTGGGATAACTGGCTTGGTTATCGAGCCAGTCATTCCAGTGGTAAATTAAAAAAAATAGTCTTGGCCTGCAAATGGACATTTCTCAAGCCTTCTGCAGAGGCCGGTCTTGACCGGTTTCGTCCTGAAAGGGTTAACACTCAAGCCGGCCAAGACAGGCCTCTGCAGAAAGAAGTCTTGAGAAATGTCCATTTGCAGACGAAGAGAAGATGCTTTGAAAATTTTCTATGTGCGAGGGAATGTGATAATACTTGCATACATAAATAAGTATGAACACAAGATGATGTGTCAGGTGCGTGCGTGCATGCATGCGTGCGTGCGTGGTGTGTGTGTGTGGGGTGTGGGGGGTGGGGGGGTGTGTGTGTGTGGGGGGGGGCATAGATTTCAGCAATCTGATTGTCATTCTTGTTGCAAGTTGAAATTATCTAATAATTTCAGCTATGTATAGTTGAATAAGTGTGATATGCTATAGTTGTGACTAATGGAGCTTACCGGTAGTCAGAAATGCCACAGATTTGATCGACCAACATATACAATGTTACAAGTCACAAATAGTAATGGAAACTAACTACATGTATGCTCACTCACATAGGACACTCATATCAGCCAAAAACGGCCTCTGCAGTGGTCTTGAAAAATGTCAATTTGCAGAACAAGAGAAGACTTTTTGAAAATTCACCGCTAGAATGACTGGCTCCATAACTGAGTCAGTCATTCCAGTGCTAAATTTTCAAAATGGTCTTCTTTTGGGCTTGAAAAAATGTAAGTCTTTAAGACTTTCGAATACACTTATGCATATGCAAAATGTAAAAGAAAAAAGCTGATTCTGTTTCAGTAAAACGTATTGAAAAATGTACTGTTTGGAATGTACTCCAAGTGTACTCTCACCATGACAATGTTTAAAATTAGTGTGAATATGCACCTTTAAACAGATGCCAATATTTTCAGTTTGCTTTCATCTGTAAAACAGCACGGGCATTAACGCCATCAATGATGAATAAGTTGAGGCCTCGGGGAAGAACAGTCTGCATTTATAACAGTGGATCCATTGTAGACATGCCATTGTGCTTCTATAACTGTGTGGGTCCATTGTAGACAGACCATTGTGCTTCTTTGAGAAGATCCATTGTAGACAGACCATAGTGCTTCTATAACTGGGTGGATATACTGTAGACAGACCATAGTGCTATAACTGAGTGGATCCATTGTAGACAGAGCATCGTGCTTCCATAGCTGAGTAGATCCATTGTAGACAGACCATAGTGCTATAACTGAGTGGATCCATTGTAGACAGACCATCGTGCTTCCATAGCTGAGTAGATCCATTGTACACAGACCATAGTGCTATAACTGAGTGGATCCATTGTAGACAGCATCAGGCTTCTATAACTGAGTGAATCCATTGTAGACAGCATCAGGCTTCTATAACTGAGTGACTCCATGGTAGACAGAGCATAGTGCTTCTATAACTGAGTGGATCCATTGTGGACAGACCATAGTGCTATAACTTAGTGGATCCATTGTAGACAGACCATCATGCTTCCATAGCTGAGTAAATCCATTGTAGACCGACCATAGTGCTGTAACTGAGTGGATCCATTGTAAACAGCATCAGGCTTCTATAACTGAGTGAATCCATTGTAGACAGCATCAGGCTTCTATAACTGAGTGAATCCATTGTAGACAGCATCAGGTTTCTATAACAGTGAATTCATTGTAGACAGCATCAGGCTTCTATAATTGAGTGAATCCATTGTAGACAGCATCAGGCTTCTATAACTGAGTGAATCCATTGTAGACAGCATTAGGCTTCTATAACTGAGTGAATCCATTGTAGACAGCATCAGGCTTCTATAACAGTGAATCCATTGTAGACAGCATCAGGCTTCTATAACAGTGAATCCATTATAGACAGCATCAGGCTTCTATAACTGAGTGAATCCATTGTAGACAGCATCAGGCTTCTATAACTGAGTGGATCCATTGTAGACAGCATCAGGCTTCTATAACTGAATGAATCCATTGTAGACAGCATCAGGCTTTTATAACTGAGTGAATCCATTATAGACAGCATCGGGCTTCTATAATTGAGTGAATCCATTGTAAATAGCATCAGTCTTCTATAACTGAGTGGATCCATTGTAGACAGACCATCATGCTTCCATAGCTGAGTAGATCCATTGTAGACAGACCATAGTGCTTCTATAACTGAGTGGATCCATTATAGACAGACCTTCATGCTTCCATAGCTGAGTAGATCCATTGTAGACAGATCATAGTGCTTTTATAAATGAGTGAATCCATTGTAGACGGCATCAGTCTTCTATATCAGTGAATCCAATGTAGACAGACCATCGTGCTTCAATAGCTGAGTAGATCCATTGTAGACATACCATCGTGCTTCTATAACTGAGTAGATCCATTGTAGACAGACCATAGTGTTTCCATAGCTGAGTAGATCCATTGTAGACAGCATCAGGCTTCTATAACTGAGTGAATCCATTGTAGACAGACCATCGTGCTTCCATAGCTGAGTAAATCCATTGTAGACAGACCATAGTGCTTCCATAGCTGAGTAGACCCATTGTAGACAGCATCAGGCTTCTATAACTGAGTGAGTCCATTGTAGACAGACCATCGTGCTTCCATAGCTGAGTAGATCCATTGTAGACAGACCATAGTGCTTCTATGACTGAGTAAATCCATTGTAGACAGCATCAGGCTTTTATAACTGAGTGAATCCATTATAGACAGCATCGGGCTTCTATAATTGAGTGAATCCATTGTAAATAGCATCAGTCTTCTATAACTGAGTGGATCCATTGTAGACAGACCATCATGCTTCCATAGCTGAGTAGATCCATTGTAGACAGACCATAGTGCTTCTATAACTGAGTGGATCCATTATAGACAGACCTTCATGCTTCCATAGCTGAGTAGATCCATTGTAGACAGATCATAGTGCTTTTATAAATGAGTGAATCCATTGTAGACGGCATCAGTCTTCTATATCAGTGAATCCAATGTAGACAGACCATCGTGCTTCAATAGCTGAGTAGATCCATTGTAGACAGACCATTGTGCTTCTATAACTGAGTAGATCCATTGTAGACAGACCATAGTGTTTCCATAGCTGAGTAGATCCATTGTAGACAGCATCAGGCTTCTATAACTGAGTGAATCCATTGTAGACAGACCATCGTGCTTCCATAGCTGAGTAAATCCATTGTAGACAGACCATAGTGCTTCCATAGCTGAGTAGACCCATTGTAGACAGCATCAGGCTTCTATAACCGAGTGAGTCCATTGTAGACAGACCATCGTGCTTCCATAGCTGAGTAGATCCATTGTAGACAGACCATAGTGCTTCTATGACTGAGTAAATCCATTGTAGACAGCATCAGCCTTCTATAACTGTGTTGATCCATTGTAGACAGACTATCATGCTTCAATGGCTGATTAGATCCATTGTAGACAGACCATCATGCTTCAATGGCTGAGTAGATCCATTGTAGACAGACCATAGTGCTTCCATAGCTGAGTAGATCCATTGTAGGCAGACCATAGTGCTTCTATAACAGTAAATCCATTGTAGACAGCATCAGGCTTCTATAACTGAGTGAATCCATTGTAGACAGACCATCGTGATTCCATAGCTGAGTAGATCCATTGTAGACAATCCATAGTGCTTCTATAACTGAGTGAATCCATTGTAGACAGCATCAGCCTTCTATAACTGTGTTGATCCATTGTAGACAGACTATCATGCTTCAATGGCTGATTAGATCCATTGTAGACAGACCATCATGCTTCAATAGCTGAGTAGATCCATTGTAGACAGACCATAGTGCTTCCATAGCTGAGTAGATCCATTGTAGACAGACCATAGTGCTTCTATAACAGTAAATCCATTGTAGACAGCATCAGGCTTCTATAACTGAGTGAATCCATTGTAGACAGACCATCGTGATTCCATAGCTGAGTAGATCCATTGTAGACAATCCATAGTGCTTCTATAACTGAGTGAATCCATTGTAGACAGCATCAGGCTTCTAGAACTGGGTTGATCCATTGTAGACAAACCATCGTACTTCCATAGCTGAGTAGATCCATTGTAGACAGACCATCATGCTTCCATAGCTGAGTTGATCCATTATAGACAAACCATTGTACTTCCATAGCTGAGTAGATTCATTGTAGACAGACCATAGTGCTTCTATTACTGAGTGAATCCATTGCCGACATACCATAGTGCTTCTATAACTGAGCGGATCCATTGTAGACAGCATCAGGCTCTTATCAGACCTCATCCACCATCCACACGTTAATAAATTTCAGTTCTTTCACAGTATCTGTCCATTTGCCAACAAAGAGTAAACTATATTTGAAAATTTAATAGTGGAATGACTGGTTCTGTTATCCTGCCAATTCCAGGTGTAAAAAATAGTCTTGACCTACAAATGGATGTTCAATATTAAGCAAATGTTTTGATATTCTTAACCAAATATTGCCATTAAAGGATTAGGCACGGGCCTTTCGAAATTCTTAGCACTTCTAGGTGAGAAAAAGCCATGCTAATGTTGTATACTAATTTGTAAAAAAAAACCTGTTGGGTATTATACTAAACAGATTCTGTGTTACGTAATACTTGTTATTAGGAACAGATGTGTGGATTTTTACATGCATCACAAATAGATTACATAACTTTAACCTTTAATGTTCAAACGGCAAAAATCAGTGTCTACAGTGGTCATGAGAAATGACCATGCTAAATCAATTTTCTGCCTGCAGTTCTTATAGTTTTGACTTTCAAAATGCGATGTGTTACTTTTCTGCTAGAGATGTAAATGAAATATAGATTTTGCGAGATTTTTCCCCCAGAAATTATGGAAGAAAAACTGATGTTTTGGTGTGTTTCTATGATAAGTATTAAAACTAACAGGATTTATTACGCTGAATAAATATTGATAAATTACAGGTTTGTGAGTCACACCAACTGCACACCGAGTGCTTGCCCTTTGAATTTTTACTGACTGCGTTTTCCAGGGCGTTTATCTCTGCATATGCTGAATATTTTGAAGACAATTTGACAGAAAGTTGTTGGTGGCTTAGCCACCAAAAACTCAGTAAAATTGTTTTCAAAATATTCAGCAGGTTCAGAGTTAAATAAACCCCATTGAAATTATTGTCTGGTGGCTTGCAAAATTCATGGAGTTATACCAGTCTCCCATATTTTTACTATCTGAATAGTTGCCAAGTGAGAGGTGACTGACCCTATAAACACACTGACTGATGGAATGACACATAGACCAGAGACAGAACTTAACTTAGCTTCCATAATCTCAGTAATACCACGCTACGGAATCCTATTCTGTACATCATAATTACTATTGCTCATTATAACATACCTGCTTATGCATTTGAAAATAGTTTGACTGGAAGATGTTAGTAAGGCAGCAACAACAGTCAAATTGTTTTCAATATATTTGTAGTTTTCGTGTTTAGCTTCCAGATAAATTTGGAATTGTAAAAGCAATGGTTAATGGTCCAACTGCCTAGCAGAGCAACCTGCAGTTATCCTTTGATACAGGGTGGTACAAAAGTTTGTTTATTTATTGGAACTGATAACATATCAGTATGGTGTGTTTATTATAATTTTGATTTTATTAATTTTACAAAAAAGAGCAATCAGAAATTTCTGTTTAGCGGATTGCTTTGAATCTTCTAAAGATGACTGGACTAGGTCTAAGGATGAAACATATTGAAATTTAGATGATCAGAAATCCAATATGGCTGCCAGCCACTGGTGGCCATCTTGAAAATTGATTTCCAGATGATAACTCCATGACTGTTTAGCGGACTGCTTTGAAATGTCATACGATGACTGGTCATGGTCTGAGGAGGAAATGCTATTTTCTGAAAGCGCTTCATTGGTTTGTCATCATGGCGGGGTAGTATGCGCTGTTTGCGGAGCGCTTGGTGCACACCAAAAGTTGTAGAATAGTAGTGTATGGTCACACAATTTCTTGTGCTGAAATGAATTTGAGCCAAACACGACCAGCAGTTTCCGAGTTATCCATTAATCCAGAATTTAATCTGATCTGTATCCGGTTTCTGTTATCCAGATCAGGGCCAAAGTCTGTAAATCCTTAGACCTTTGTTGTATTTATATTTGAGTCAAATCGGATCAGTAGTTTTATAGATACAGTTCAGGACATACACACAGAAGCTACCGCACGCACGCACGCACGCACGCACGCACGCACGCACGCACGCACGCACGCACGCACGCACGCACGCACGCACGCACGCACGCACGCACGCACGCACGCACGCACGCACGCACGCACGCACGCACGCACGCACGCACGCACGCACGCACGCACGCACGCACGCACGCACGCACGCACGCACGCACGCACGCACGCACGCACGCACGCACGCACGCACGCACGCACGCACGCACGCACGCACGCACGCACGCACGCACGCACGCACGCACGCACGCACGCACGCACGCACGCACGCACGCACGCACGCACGCACGCACGCACGCACGCACGCACGCACGCACGCACGCACGCACGCACGCACGCACGCACGCACGCACGCACGCACGCACGCACGCACGCACGCACGCACAACATGAGCCATAAATTACTCTCCATGGTCAGTGTTAGTTGAGTGATTTTTCCTCTCGTAGAATGAAAATGTACAAATGTCTTACTTAGAATTTTGATTAGATCTCAGCTTTTGCCTAAGTTTTGAGATATGAGGGGAAATTAATGATAAAAATGATTTAAAAAAATTAAAATAATTACTCATTAGATGTCCATTTGCAGACCACGAGGAGACTATTTTTGAAAATTTACCGCTAGAATGACTGGCTCGGTTATCGATCCAGTCATTTCAATGGTAAATTTTCAAAAATAGTCTTCTTGGTGTGCAAATGGACTTTTCTCAAGACATCTGATTACAATATATGCCCTTCACCTTATGGGGAGAGGATAACAATGCCAGGTTACCATTCATATTCTTGTGCCTCGATGTAAATATTGGGCTTATCTATGTCTCTGCCAATGGATGAATCCAATCTGTCACTCAAGAATATGACGTCACAATGAATTACATCATGTGTTAGCTGAAGTCACAATCAAAATACATAATGAATGACGTAGCTAAGTCCGTCATGAACTTTTCAAAGTCTGTCAGTTGTACGAATTGTACAAGATAGATATGGGCGGGGCATAGCTAAAAGTGGATTCATCCATCAATCTAGCCATATATCCATCTACCGATCCAATATCATGGTTCATCAAGACAGGTGGTCACAAACAGCAGGTTAGAATAGATTTTCACAGTTCATATGATTTCTACACAGCTGGGTTTACTTTGGTATAAATAATGATGTTTTAACGCTAGCCGGTCCAAACCGGCCTCTGCAGTGGTCCTAATTAGGAATGACCATTTGCGGGCTAAGAGGTGACTAGTTTTCAAATTTACCACTGAAATACCTGTCTCTTTATCTGAGCCAGTTGTTCAAGTGGGAAAATTTCAAAAATAGTCTTCTCTTGACTTGCAAATGGACATCCAGTAAGCATTTAGATTTTCTTGACCATTACCGTAACGATTAAAGGGTTACTTGCTGCAAAATAATGATCAATTAGAGATGTATAGTATCAGTATATGAGTTTGAGTTGTCTGCACTACAGACCAGTCCACCATCACACATATTAGTATGATTTGGCAACAAGAAAGTTCCTGATGCCAAGCTACAGTTCTTGCTTTTGACATCCTGTCAGTTTTGAGTATTTTCTAACAAAGCCAGTCGACCATTTGATATCAGCTGCCAGTTTGTGTTAACATCTTTGACATCTATCTGTGCGCTCTTCCCTCATAACTCCCACAAATGTGTCTCACCCCCCCCCCCCATTTATTAGCTCACCTGTCCAGAAGGGCCAGTCATGACCTTATCTGCAATGGCAACTGTCCAGTCTCTAACCATCAACTTTTAACTTTAATACTTTGACCATTAAAATGTCAATGCGTCAATTTCAAAAGACCTGTGCAAGAAAGCTGTTACAAATTTTCAAACTAATTTCACTGAAAGCTGTTGGTGCCATGGGCAGTAACAGCCTCCAGTTAAATTAGTTTGCAAATATTCAATAATATTCCTTATATCGCACAGACATGCATGCATGCACGCACGCATGCAATGCAGTCCCCTCTTCCCCTTACCAGTGAGGGTAATAAACATTAAATCTCTGCAATTGTTAGCTAAAGGTATGTTTTGGTAAATTTAAGTATATTTTATTTGGACCAAGCTGTAACAGATGCTGATGACTGCTTAAACTGAAGTCTACATCAAGATGTTCACAGATCCTCTGTTGTTAGCTTTACAAGATGTCAGAATAACTTATAACCCATCTACTGCTGATGTCCGAGTCATGAACTTAAGATTTGTACAGTTACTAGAATAAATACTGGTATAGATTTTGAAAACCATCTCGTTGAACATTGTTGCTGTCCAAGATGTGAACAGCTTTTAGTAACAGCATTTCCAAAACCGACAGCAGATATCATGAAATTGGGAATGTATAAATATGGTTTGGAAACTCATCCCTTCGAGCATTAACATTCTTCTATCAAGATGGAGATGAATGTTAGACTTTGCAGTGCATTGGCTGGATGTAATCTCTGAAGCCATCAGATTCTGCTTTAGTTATTCAGTCATTGTGGAGTTTCCAGTTGACTCAGAGAGTCAGATTGGTAAGTATAATATTATAGATATTCAGATGTATGTTTGTGTTTTATAGAGTTTGTCTACTGTTGAGGATCAGTGATTTTCCTGTCATTATCAGAATTGTATGTAAGTAAATATCAGAAGTTGCTAGATGTGTGATATGTATAGTAATGTGGATTTGTGTATTTAACTTTTTCATGCTGGAGTTTGGCCAATGAGTTTGGCCTAAGCCGGCCTCTGCATTGGTCTTGATGAATGTCTATTTGTAGGCCAAGAGAAGACTATTTTTTGGACGTATTTACCACAGATTTTACTGGCTTGATAACCGAGCCAGTCATTCCGGTGGTAAATTTTCAAAAAATGGTCTTTCCTGTGAATTGACATTAACAAAGCAGATATTTTGATTTTTTTTTGGACTAAATTTAGTCATGACATGGTTACAATTGAATGTCAACATAATATTGGTTATCTTTGCTGTTGCTGTAACATTGTAAACTTTTAGTCGAAGGTAGCAGCTCAAGAAACCGCCACGTCGCTTAAGTTGAGTTACTTAGTCAGTTAAGTTAATAAATCACAAAAGCATATTCAGAACTGTATTTCAAAAACTCCTCACCTGATTTGGCTCAAATTTTAACACAACGAAGGAACCAGCAGTGCAAGCGGATTTCAAGATTTTGCCCAAGTGATCGGGATAAAAGAATTCGGATACAATATGATTCCACAACCTGGGGCGTGGTCCAAATTTTATTTTGAAAACTAAAAAAAAAAGAACGCACAGCTACCGAGATTCTATGTTGTTTGCTCATAACTGTTGCTGTTAGTGATGTCGTCATCGACATCATCCATCATAAATGTGATGAATCGTCATGAAGAATGTGTAAATCATCATAATAAGTATTTTGTGCCGCCGCTGCCATCGTCACATGATTGCCATTATCATCAGCATGATCCGCATCATTAATATATTCAATTAGTAACCCGGTGACCTAGATAGTTGACCTTTTGACCTGAAACTCAAAGTAGAAGTAAGCAAATATTAATGGAGGTGATGAATTTTGTGATTCTACATTCTTACATTGAAGAGATATCATGCGGACATACAGACAGACAGACAAGCAGACATAGAGACAGACAGATGGATGGATGGATGGACGGACGGATGGATGGACAGACATAGAGACAGACAGACAGACAGACATTCGATGTTGGTAGCTACTACTACATGTATCATTATGCTGACTTATCAGAGTAAATTTAGTTGATTTACAGTAAGCGCACCCTCTCCTCCTCATCACCCTAATTCATTATTAGAGCTTTAATATTTTGCTATCTTTACATCAACTAGGTGGTGAAGGTTGAAGGGCAGGTAGGTAAGTGCCTCTTTACTTAGTTGGCTGTTTGCCTAATTGAAGGTATGAGGAACCAGTCTAGCACATCATTTCTTTGTTGTCTGGTGAGGGACGGATTTGAAGACATAGACGTTTAAAAAAAGTGTGTATATATATATATATCGTCTTTGTGTTGCTTTTCTAGGTGCTGATACACCACCTTTCTGGAGGCGATTGTTATGTAAGTACCACACCTGGATTCCATGTCAATTATCTACCTCCTTTGTTCTTGTATCACTGTTTGTCTTGTTATACTCTAAATCAATAGCACTGTATTTCCAGCCTATGCATTTACAGGGTAATGCATTCATGTTTGTGTGTTTGTGGGCATGCATATGTGCATGTGGTTGTGTGTGCATGCGTGTGCCTGTGCATGCATGTGTATCTGTGTGCATGCATGCATGTGTACGTGCATGCGTTCTGTGTAGATGCGTGCACATGCATGCATGGACGCATGTGTGCGTGTGCATGCATGCGCTCGCACATATGCATTCATATAGAGGTGTATTACAAAATTTACTCGTCTGCTTAGTTAACATGATAATAAATAAGGTCTGCTACCATCAGTTTTCCAGGCTTAAATTAGCCTCTTAGATCAGGATTAAAAAACCCTGATCTGGACCAGATCAATTTCTGGATGTGGATATTTCGGAAACTGCTCATCAGATTTGACTCAAATCTTGACACAAGAAA
The DNA here is from genome assembly GCA_034401795.1 of Chaetoderma sp. LZ-2023a. NCBI lineage: Eukaryota > Metazoa > Mollusca > Caudofoveata > Chaetodermatida > Chaetodermatidae > Chaetoderma > Chaetoderma sp. LZ-2023a. Next base: position 65,408 of record JAVVLW010000920.1, read on the forward strand.
GTTTGTTACCGATTTCACAACTCTACCTGTGGATAAAAATCTGGAAAATCCCCCAAAATCTTAGTGTTGCAAAACTTGGAGGGTGTTTCTTGCGCATTCTGACTCATGTTTTAATTTTGAAAACCGTGTTGCTGAAAGTTGCTGCTGAAGGTTGTTGCTGAAAGTTGTTGCTGTCTCGGATAAAGTGAGAATCAGTCTGTGGATAGGGGAAGAAATATGAGTACAGTACCGCTCATAAATAAGTTAAAATGTCTCCAAAACAAAAATAGAAACTGTTAGTACAATTTTGAACACGACGTAGAAAATGTTCTGTTGAATATCCAGTTTAATCCATCCATCATATGCTGTCATAAACAATGCTGTATAGGATGATGTCATAATCATCTATGTGACGTGTAGGATGATGTCATAATCATCTATGTGATGTGTAGGATGATGTCATAATCATCTATGTGATGTGTAGGATGATGTCATAATCATCTATGTGACGTGTAGGATGATGTCATAATCATCTATGTGACGTGTAGGATGATGTCATAATCATCTATGTGACGGGTAGGATGATGTCATAATCATCTATGTGATGGGTAGGATGATGTCATAATCATCTATGTGATGTGTAGGATGATGTCATAATCATCTATGTGATGTGTATGATGATGTCATAATCATCTATGTGATGTGTAGGATGATGTCATAATCATCTATGTGACGTGTAGGATGATGTCATAACCATCTATGTGACGTGTAGGATGATGTCATAATCATCTATGTGATGTGTAGGATGATGTCATAATCATCTATGTGACGTGTAGGATGATGTCATAATCATCTATGTGATGTGTAGGATGATGTCATAATCATCTATGTGATGTGTAGGATGATGTCATAATCATCTATGTGATGTGTAGGATGATGTCATAATCATCTATGTGGTCTGTAGGATGATGTCATAATCATCTATGTGATGTGTAGGATGATGTCATAATCATCTATGTGATGTGTAGGATGATGTCATAATCATCTATGTGATGTGTAGGATGATGTCATAATCATCTATGTGACGTGTAGGATGATGTCATAATCATCTATGTGACGGGTAGGATGATGTCATAATCATCTATGTGATGGTAGGATGATGTCATAATCATCTATGTGATGTGTAGGATGATGTCATAATCATCTATGTGATGTGTATGATGATGTCATAATCATCTATGTGATGTGTAGGATGATGTCATAACCATCTATGTGACGTGTAGGATGATGTCATAATCATCTATGTGACGTGTAGGATGATGTCATAATCATCTATGTGACGTGTAGGATGATGTCATAATCATCTATGTGACGTGTAGGATGATGTCATAATCATCTATGTGATGTGTAGGATGATGTCATAATCATCTATGTGATGTGTAGGATGATGTCATAATCATCTATGTGATGTGTAGGATGATGTCATAATCATCTATGTGATGTGTAGGATGATGTCATAATCAACTAACTACATGACGTGTAGGATGATGCCAACTACGTGACATGTAGGATGATGTCATAATCATGACATCATGAATGACTCAATTTAGTCCTTAAAACTTTAATAGTCCAACGCATTGTACGAATTATATGTCTTTGCTATTTAATGAACACGCTGTTGAATGTTTTGAAACTAATTTGACTGGGCACAGTTGCTGTTTCAAAATATTCAACAGCATACTTGTATAGTTTTCTGGAAATTGATAGTCGGGGAGGTCAAAGATCGATCAGTACCAACACGAGCGTGGTGTGGGTGGAGCTTAGCTAGAGATGTGTGTGGCATAGCTAAAACTGGAAAGGTCCATTGGATTGGAGAAGGATTCTTCCCTATGCAGCAATGTCTTCCAATCAAATTATGTTCTTTTTGGAAACTAAACTATTTCTGATCTGTACTGTACTGTAAAAGCAGATTAGATGAGACCATTTCACAATGACATATTATGATGGAGCAAAAATTATCATCGCCTTAAGTTGTGACAGGTCAAATGTTATCATCACGCCAAGGGAGATAATCTTTGCACTGTTACAATATATTTGGTGAAGATGTCTGGAAAGATACCTGGTGCTGGCAGTAGATGGTGGGGGTGGGGGAGGGGGGTGGGGGGATGTTGGACTTGGACAGCAGCACCCGGGAGCCACAATATTGGCATAATATAAATGATGATTGATACACTTAACTCCGCCTTGTTCTGTAATCACTTTATTTTTGACAGTATTTATCTCCACTTTAATGCCTCTTATGTCAACTTAACCCTTTAACGGTCAAACTGACCAAAAAAACCTTTGCAGTAGTCCTCAGACATGGCTATTTGAAAGGCCTATAGAAGAGTATTTTTGAATATTTACCACTAGAATGACTGGCTCGGTAACCAAGCTAGTCATTCTAGTGGGAAATTTTCAAAGATAATCTTCTCTCGGCCTGCAAATAGACACTGGTTAAGTAAAAAATTAAATTTTCTTTACCATTACTCAGTTACATTATAAAAAGTCTTGGCCATCAAAATGTTTAAGTGATATATCGCGTAGTATTTTGAGCGCTTTGAGGCGCTGTTGACACAAGAAGGGTTAATTATGTAAGCGTCTGCATCTATCACTACAAGAGGTCTATATAGTATTTATTAACCCTTTAACACTCATATCAGCTAAAAGCGGCATCTACAGTGGTCTTGGGGAATGTCCATTTGCAGACCAAGAGAAGACTATGTTTGAAAGTTTATTATGGGAATGACTGGCTTGATAACCGAGCCAGTCAGTTCAGTGGTAAATTTTCAAAAATAGTCTTCTCTTGTTCTGCAAATGGATGTTTTCTATGAGAAAATAAAAATTTTCTTGAAAAAAATTCAAAGGTTAAAAGATTAAGTCACATGTTCATTACTTCTAGCTTAACCCATTTAAAACTCAAATTTATTCAACAAAATTTAAAATGTCTATTTGCAGACGATTAGATGACATTTTCTGAAAATTTATCATTGGAATCATTGTCTCTGTTAACGAGTCAGTCATTCAATTTTCAAAAGTACAGTGGTATAGATAGGCAAGCTGCTTTCCAGCAGTTATAAAGCAGTGGTATAGATAGGCAAGCTGCTTTCCAGCAGGTATAAAGCAGTGGTATAGATAGGCAACCTGCTTTCCAGGAGTTAAGAAGCAGTGGTATAGATAGGCAAGCTGCTTTCCAGCAGTTATAAAGCAGTGGTATAGATAGGCAAGCTGTTTTCCAGCAGTTATAAAGCAGTGGTATAGATAGACAAGCTGCTTTCCAGCAGTTATAAAGCAGTGGTATAGATGGGCAAGCTGCTTTCCAGGAGTTATAAAGCAGTGGTATAGATAGGCAAGCTGTTTTCAAGCAGTTATAAAGCAGTGCTATAGATAGGCAAGCTGCTTTCCAGCAGTTATAAAGCAGTGCTGTAGATAGGCAAGCTGCTTTCCAGCAGTTGTGGTATAGATAGACAAGCTGCTTTCCAGCAGTTATGAAGCAGTGGTATAGATAGGCAAGCTGTTTTCAAGCAGTTATAAAGCAGTGCTATAGATAGGCAAGCTGCTTTCCAGCAGTTATAAAGCAGTGCTATAGATAGGCAAGCTGCTTTCCAGCAGTTATAAAGCAGTGGTATAGATAGACAAGCTGCTTTCCAGCAGTTATGAAGCAGTGGTATAGATAGGCAAGCTGCTTTCCAGGAGTTATAAAGCAGTGGTATAGATAGGCAAGCTGTTTTCAAGCAGTTATAAAGCAGTGGTATAGATAGGCAATCTGCTTTCCAGCAGTTATAAAGTAGTGGTATAGATAGGCATTTAGCTCCCATTGTATTGCTTGTTATTGTAAGAGCAGTTGCTGGAGCTATGTTGCTTGGTAGAAATGATAACAAGACTCGAATGTCCTGAATATTAAGTCTCTGCTCACCCGCCCGGCCGCCCACCCGCCCGCCTGTGCGCCTGCCCGCCAGCCAGCCAGCCAGCCCGCCCACCCCCCCGCCCACCCACCTGCCCGTCAACCCGCCCATTAACCCGCCCGCCCGGCGCCAGCCTGCCTGCCCGCATTGGGTCTGTGTGCGCGCATGTATGTGATCTGGTAAAATAGCAATCCTCAAATTTTGTTCTGATCTAAAAAACTTTCAACAAAATCATAGAAACTCTGGCAAAAATGATATAGATAAGGTTAATTACGATATCTGATTGCTGGGAACTGTATGTTTTAACATGATTCTACTTGATCATGTGTGGACCTGAGGCTTGATCAGTACCCCACCCCTCAGCCACATCTACATTCAACTACTGCCTCCCAAACACTCCTGCCTTTTCTCTCAGGACTAATCATCTGTTAGCCAGATGTGTGTAGCAGCAGTATCATTATACTGGTGTGATTGACTGTTGGACATCCTGTGGCTTCCTAATGATAATATCTCCTGTTTACTGTGCCTCTAATCATAAACACTGCATCCAGATTAACACTTTAGTGGTCATACTGGACACAAACTGACCCTACACTGGTCTTGAGAAATGTCCATTTGTAGGTCAAGAGAAAACTATTAAAAAAAATTTGACACTTGAATGACTGATGCAGTAAACGAGCCAGTCATTCCAGTGATAAATTTTCCCACAAAAAAAATTGTGTGTTGGTCAACAAATGGACATTTTCTTTTGGAAAGTTGAATTTTCTTAACTAAATTTGAGGGTTAAAAGGTTAACTAGTAATGGTCATTAGCCTCTCAAACCCAGCTGGTCACCATGATAACGATTTTGCTCACAACAAATAATATTTTTCCGAATATAATCAACATTTGTTGGCTGCTATGGAAAATGTCTGTCAAAATTGACTGCACTGCAAAATCCATGACTTATATTGACCCAGTAATGGTCATGATAATAAAACAGGCTTCTCAAGTGGTCTTTGGAAAGCTCCATATACAGGCCAAGGGAAGATTTTTGAAAATTTGTCACTGGAATAACTCTGGATAGCTGGGCCAGTCATTCCAGTTGTAAATCTTGAAAGATAGTCTTCTCTCGGTCAGCAAATGAACATTTTCTATGAGAAGATATTAATTTTCTTGATAAAATTTAAGCATTAAAGATTTAATTCGCATATTTTGCGAATCATGAATGGGTTATTGGTGATAAGAGGGGGTGGTGGGGTTGGGTGTGGGGTTGGAAGGGGGGGGGATGTGTGGGGGTAGGGGTGGGGGGGGGGGTGTGTGAGGAGGGGTGGCTCCTGGAAGGAACCTCATGTATACGATTGACTGATGCACCATCATTTGCAACTCTCTTATGATCATCATAATTCATTAACCCCTTCACCGACAAGTCGCTGAAAAAGTAAATTCTGTACGATATAAAACTTATTCAGTTGAATATTTTGAAATTAATTTCACTGGAAGCCATTGCTGCCTTAGGCAGCAATGTCTTCCAGTCAAATTAATTTCAAAATATTCAACAATTTTCCTGTATGGTTGCCTTAAAGATGAGATATGAAGAATTGATCAGTGGAAGGGTTAATTGCCAGTGTATATATATATATAACAAGCTTATTAACAAATCACACAGCAGTTACATGTATTTATATATGCACAGCGCTCATTGCGTACAGAAAGGAACACATTTCAAGATGTGTTAAAATTGCAATATTTTTGTAAGAACTGACACTAGATTACTGATTGTGTTGTGGTATAAATATGGAGAGCCTGTTGTGTGCGTGTGTGTGTGTGTGTGTGCGTGTGTGGGTGAATGCATGCGTGCGTGCGTGTGTGCGTAAATGTGTGTGTGTGTAGGTCACGTTACAGTACATGCGTGCAGGGTTGGGGTCAATTCCGATTGGAATTGGAATTGATCAGTCAATTCCAATTCAATTCCGGAATTGGAATTGGAATTGATAAATCTGAGGACTCCGGAATTGGAATTAGAGTTAGAATTGATACATTTTAAGACATTGGAATTGGATGTGGAATTGATCATTTGAATTGACCGGAATTGATAAATTCCAATTCAATTCCAGTCATAATTTGTCACATTTGTGATAGATTTACTGAACAGTGTTGGCAATAAAATGTACGTGTAATATCTGTAAATCAAACACTGCCCTTTGTATGCCCTTAATGCATTTCATCCTAAATGATATATATGATAGCATTTACCACATTTCATTCTATATGCAGGTTGATGATATTTATTATGCCAGCTGTAATTAGATGCTTTATTGGATATTTTAAACCTTTGTCTCCTAAGGCTGCAACTTAGTTATGTTTGGTTTGAAGACTAGAATTTGAGATACTGATAATACTGATAATTTAATGTTACTGATACAGGCCAGATACAACCAGTTCTTTAACGTTACTGATACAGGCCAGAAACAACCAGTTCTTTAACGTTACTGATACAGGCCAGAAACAACCAGTTCTTTAACGTTACTGATACAGGCCAGAAACAACCAGTTCTTTAACGCTACTGATACAGGCCAGACACAACCAGTTCTTTAACGTTACTGATACAGGCCAGACGCACCCAGTTCTTTAACGCTATTGATACAGGCCAGACGCACCCAGTTCTTTAACGTTACTGATACAGGCCAGATACAGCCAGTTCTTTAACGTTACTGATACAGGCCAGATACAGCCAGTTCTTTAACGTTACTGATACAGGCCAGATACAGCCAGTTCTTTACCGTTACTGATACAGGCCAGATACAACCAGTTCTTTAACGTTACTGATACAGGCCAGATACAAGTTGGCCCATAACCCTTTAACACCTAAGCCGGCCAAAACACCTGCAATGAGTTTCAGAAATGCGCATTGGCAGGCCAATGGAAGACTATTCTTGAAAATTTACCACCCACGTGGCTAGCTGGATAACTGAGCCAGTAATTCCAGTGGTCAATTTCCAGAAATAATCTCACTCTGAATTGACAAAATAAAGATCTAGTAAATGCTATGAACTTTAATACATTATTGAGTTATCTTATTGCATTGTTAAATTAAAAAAAATAGTCTTATCCTGCAAATGGACATTTGCTAATGATAAATCTAGTTTTTCTTGGCCACTCTTGGCCATTAAGTGGTTAGAATATAACAATGTTGATCTCAAGTAAATATTGGTATGGAATTGGAATTGGACTTGGAATTGATCAAATGGAATTGGAATTGGAATTGAACTTTTCTGGGTGGAATTGGAATTGATAAAATGAATTGATGTGGAAACGGAATTGGAATTGAAATTGATAAAATGAATTGAAGTGGAATTGGACGTGTGTGCATGCATGGGTGCGTGCATGTTTTTCGTATTCAAACGAATAAGTGGATGAAATCACAGTATAATTTTCAAGGCAACACACAGAAAAGCGGTTTAATCCTTTAACGGCCAAAGTTGTTCAAGAAAATCAAATTGTTTGCTCAATGAAAGCCAATGTGCAGGCCAGGAGAGGACTATTTTTGACAATTTTCCGCTGAAATGACTGGCTTGGTTATCGAGCCAGGCATTCCAGTGGTACAGTTTCAAAAATAGTCATCTCTTGGCCTTCAAATGGACATTTCTCAAGATCACTGCAGAGGCTGGTTGTGGCCAGCTTGGCCATTAAAGAGTTAATATATTTATAATAATTTGGCTGTTATCATTTGCTGCCTTATTCAATTTTCCTATGACGTTAAAGAACTGGTTGTATCTGGCCTGTATCAGTAACGTTAATGAACTGGTTGTATCTGGCCTGTATCAGTAACGTTAAAGAACTGGTTGTATCTGGCCTTTGTCAGTAATGTTAATGAACTGGTTGTATCTGGCCTGTATCAGTAATGTTAAAGAACTGGTTGTATCTGGCCTGTGTCAGTAACGTTAAAGAACTGGTTGTATCTGGCCTGTATCAGTAACGTTAAAGAACTGGTTGTATCTGGCCTGCATCAGTAACATTAAAGAACTGGTTGTATCTGGCCTGTATCAGTAGCGTTAAAGAACTGGTTGTTTCTGGCCTGTATCAATAACGTTAAAGAACTGGTTGTTTCTGGCCTGTATCAGTAACGTTAAAGAACTGGTTGTTTCTGGCCTGTATCAGTAACGTTAAAGAACTGGTTGTATCTGGCCTGTATCAGTAACATTAAAGAACTGGTTGTATCTGGTTAAAGAACTGGTTGTATCTGGTTAAAGAACTGGTTGTATCTGGCCTGTGTCAGTAGCGTTAAAGAACTGGTTGTTTCTGGCCTGTATCAGTAACGTTAAAGAACTGGTTGTATCTGGCCTGTATCAGTAACGTTAAAGAACTGGTTGTATCTGGCCTGTATCAGTAATGTTAAAGAACTGGTTGTATCTGGTTAAAGAACTGGTTGTATCTGGTTAAAGAACTGGTTGTTTCTGGCCTGTATCATTAACGTTAAAGAACTGGTGGTATCTGACCTGTATCAGTAACGTTAAAGAACTGGTTGTATTTGGCCTGCATCAGTAACGTTAAAGAACTGGTTGAGTCTGGCCTGTATCAGTAACGTTAAAGAACTGGTTGAGTCTGGCCTGTATCAGTAACGTTAAAGAACTGGTTGTATCTGGCATGTATCAGTAACGTTAAAGAACTGGTTGTTTCTGGCCTGTATCACTAACGTTAAAGAACTGGTTGAGTCTGGCCTGTATCAGTTACGTTAAAGAACTGGTTGTTTCTGGCCTGTATCAGTAACGTTAAAGAACTGGTTGTATCTGGTTAAAGAACTGGTTGTATCTGATTAAAGAACTGGTTGTATCTGGCCTGTATCAGTAACGTTAAAGAACTGGTTGTTTCTGGCCTGTATCAGTAACGTTAAAGAACTGGTCGAGTCTGGCCTGTATCAGTAACGTTAAAGAACTGGTTGTATCTGGCCTGTATCAGTAACGTTAAAGAACTGGGTGAGTCTGGCCTGTATCAGTAATGTTAAAGAACTGGTTATATCTGGCCTGTATCAGTAACGTTAAAGAACTGGTTGTATCTGGCCTGTATCAGTAACGTTAAAGAACTGGTTGTTTCTGGCCTGTATCAGTAACGTTAAAGAACTGGTTGTATCTGGTTAAAGAACTGGTTGTATTTGACCTGTATCAGTAACGTTAAAGAACTGGTTGTATCTGGTTAAAGAACTGGTTGTATCTGGCCTGTATCAGTAATGTTAAAGAACTGGTTGTATCTGGTTAAAGAACTGGTTGTATCTGGCCTGTATCAGTAACGTTAAAGAACTGGTTGTTTCTGGCCTGTATCAGTAACAGGGTTAATGTCCTGGCAGATGTTTTGATTTATGCTAAATCTATGTGAGTCATGGAATTTTCACAGGGAAAACAACACTTATATACATATACCCTTTTACTCCCAAAACTGTTCAAGAAAATATAAATTTTCTCACAGAAACTGTCCATTTGCAGACCATGAGAGGACTATTTTTGAAAATTTACCACTGGAATGGCTGGCTCAATTATTGAGTCAGTCATTCCAGTGGTAACATTTTCAAAAATAGTTTTCTCTTGGTCTGCAAATGGGCATTTCTACAGAAGCCACCTTTGGACAGTTTGAGTGGTAAGGGGATAACGTTGACCATTGTACTTCTCAAATAGCTGTCATTCATCAAGGTCACCTGCACTATGATCTGATTTCATTGAATTATTCATTGCAATTCTGATTAACTTACCGGTATATTTCTTGAGAAATGTGAACTTGCAGACGAAGAAGAGACTATTTTTAAAATTTTACCACTGGAATGACTGGCTCGATAACCGAGCCAGTCATTCCAGTGGTACAATTTAAAAAATAGTCTTATGATCTGCAAATGGACAGTTTCTGTAAGAAAATTTTAATTTTCTTGAGTAAATTTGAGCGTTAAAGGGTTACCTCAAAGACAATTAAGATTTGCTGAAAAAAATCTTAATTATTTTGCATAAACTTTCAATGAAAAGGCAAGCTGCTTGAATATAAACAGAAACAACTTTCAATCAAATTTCAAAATTTTTAGTCAATCACTGTGCAATATACACTTTCATGTTTTCATAAAACTATGTTTCTGGAATTGAGCATGAAGAGGGTTAACTTTGCCTTGCATAACCAGGTTGACATCTCTTACTAGTAACAAGTGCATTTGTACTATCATGATAATTAACTCTTTCACTGACAAACCCGGGAAAAAAGTATATTCTTAATGATATAAATTAATTTATATCAATTTATGGTCAAGTTAATTTCAAAATATTCACCAGTTTTCCTTTATGGTTGCTTTGAGAATGAGATATGGGGAATTCATTGGTGAAAGGGTTAATAGAGGTTAATAGTATGCTTTATTAAAAAAAACAAGTCCGACTAGAAATGCAAAAGAATTTGACAGACAAACCAATAGATAGGCCAGACTTAGACTTAGACTAGTTGCCAGTTGACAGACAGACCGATAGATAGGCCAGACTTAGACTTAGACTAGTTGCCAGTTGACAGACAGACCGATAGATAGGCCAGACTTAGACGTAGACTAGTCGCCAGTTGACAGTTGACAGACAGACCGATAGATAGGCCAGACTTAGACGTAGACTAGTTGCCAGTTGCAATAAAAAATTAGACCATCATACAAAGACGATTTTCATCCCCAGTTATACAGGTACGGTTTTGGATAGTTTGAAACTGATTTAACTGAAAGCTCGGGTAACTGTGTATGTACTCACAAACAGATTCCAGACAGATCGATAAATACAAATGGTGTAATTCTGCATCATGCTGAACGCCTGATGTGTGGAGCGTGATGTAAGGTGTGTGATGTGAGGTGTGTGATGTGAGGTGTGTGATGTAAGGTGTGTGATGTGAGGTGTGTGATGTAAGGTGTGTGATGTGAGGTGTGTGATGTGAGGTGTGTGATGTGAGGTGTGTGATGTAAGGGGTGTGATGTGAGGTGTGTGATGTAAGGTGTGTGATGTGAGGTGTGTGATGTAAGGTGTGTGATGTGAGGTGTGTGATGTGAGGTGTGTGATGTAAGGTGTGTGATGTGAGGTGTGTGATCTGAGGTGTGTGATGTGAGGTGTGTGATGTGAGGTGTGTGATGTGAGGTGTGTGATGTGAGGTGTGTTATGTAAGGTGTGTGATGTAAGGTGTGTGATGTGAGGTGTGTGATGTGAGGTGTGTGATGTAAGGTGTGTGATGTAAGGTGTGTGATGTGAGGTGTGTGATGTAAGGTGTGTGATTTGAGGTGTGTGGTGTAAGGTGTGTGATGTAAGTTGTGTGATTTGAGGTGTGTGATGTGAGGTGTGTGACATGAGGTGAGTGATGTGAGGTGTGTGATGTGGTGTGTGGTGTGAGGTGTGTGATGTGAGGTCTGTGATATGCGGTGTGTGATATGAGGTCTGCTATATATAAGGTGTAATATGGGGTGTGATATAAGGTATGTGATCTAAGGTGTGTGTGATATGAGGTGTGTGGTATGAGGCGTGATATAAGGTGTTTGATGTCAGGTGCCTGATGTGGGTGTGTGACATAAGGTGTGTGATGTAAGGTGTGTGATATGAGATGTGTGATATGATGTGTGATATAAGGTGTGTGATATGAGATGTGTGATATGGGGTGTGTAATGTGAGGTGTGTGATGTGAGGTGTGTGATATGAGATGTGTGGTATGAGGGGTGATATAAGGTGTGTGATATGAGGTGTGTGATGTGAGGTGTGTGATGTGAGGTGTGTGATGTGAGGTGTGTGTGATGTGAGGTGTGTGATGTGAGGTGTGTGATGTGAGGTGTGTGGTATGAGGTGTATGATGTGGGGTGTGTGATGTAAGGTGTGTGATGTGAGGTGTGTGATATGAGATGTGTGGTATGAGGTGTGATATAAGGTGTGTGATATGAGGTGTGTGATGTGAGGTGTGTGATGTGAGGTGTGTAATGTGAGGTGTGTGGTATGAGGTGTATGATGTGAGGTGTGTGATGTAAGGTGTGTGAGGTGAGGTGTGTGATGTGAGGTGTGTGATATAAGGTGTGTGATATAAGTTGTGTGATGTGAGGTGTGTGGTGTGAGGTGTGTGATGTAAGGTGTGTGATATAAGGTGTGTGATATGAGGTGTGTGATGTGAGGTGTGTGATATAAGGTGTGTGATATGAGATGTGTGATGTGTGATGTGAGGTGTGTGATATAAGGTGTGTGATATGAGGTGTGTGATATGTGTGTAATATGAGGTGTGTGATATGAGGTGTAGGGTGCCTGATATGAGTGATGTTATGTAGGGAGTGTGATATGAGGGATGTGATGTAGGGTGTGTGATATGAGGGATGTGATGTAGGGTGCCTGGTATGAGGGATGTGATGAAGTGTGTGTGATCTGAGGGATGTGATGTAGGGTGTGTGATATGAGTGATGTTATGTAGGGAGTGTGATGAGGGATGTGATGTGTGGTATGTGATGTAGGGTCAGTATGATATGAAAGAATAGCGAAAGCTAAAGTGCTTTATAGGAATCGGCACACTTTCTAAGTATTATGCTATTTAAGAGAAATTAATAATAGAATAGTTAAATCTTCAGCAGGTGTCTGAATATGTTTACATTGGTGTGTTAGTTTTTGTGTACAAATGCTTTAGGCGACTGCCAGATGGTATAATTTATCCTGGGGTAGACTGACAGGTCATATAAACATACCTGAGCATATGTCTAGCTGTGTATCCTGGCAATGAGAGGTTGTGAACTTTTCTGCCAAGAAAAACAAATATGAATTCAGGTCTTTATATACACTGATTGTATTTTTGAGCACTTGGTGGTTTTTTCTGCCTTTCAATCATCAATGGCAAGTTCTCAAAACATATGTGTTTCCTGAGCGTGAATTCCTGAGCGTGAATTATGTACAACTTATAAAACCATATCCTTTTGTCCCTCCTTCCCATAGACATTTCCTCATAAAGACTTTATACTTGGTGGGGTATTGTGTGATGATGCCGTCCAGGCAGCCGGGCATCAGAGTGGTTTCCAGACAATAACTCTGTTACAACATATGAATGACTCGCATCCAACCATCAAATTTACAGCGGAGAAATCAGCCACATCCATCACCTTCTTAGACACACGCGTTTACATCAAACCAGACAAAACTATAGGGTTTGACCTACACACCAAACCCACTGGTACTCATGGATATCTGCACTACTCGTCAGCCCACCCTAAATCCACTAAAAAAGCAAACCCATATGGCCAGCTTTTAAGATTAAAACGGATTTGCAGCAATGAGAAAGACTCTCAAGCATGCCCACAACACTGTTCATCACTATATGAACAGAGGCTATCCAGCAAATGAGCTAGAAGAAAGCCTGACCAAGGCATCCACAGCCAAACGCGAAGACCTCCTTCAACCCAAACAAAAGAAACCACAAAATAACAGAATACCATGCATCTTTGACTTTCACTCACACAGCGAACTAGCCAAAAAAATCATCTTACGCCACTGGGACCAACTTCAAAGCAGCCCCAAGTGTAGAGCCTGGCACCTTCACAGAGAAGCCTCTGTTTGGCTATAGACGCAACCCGTCCCTCAAAGACACACTGGTCAACGCCAAATTTACAGATCCAAAAAGGGCAGGACAACAGGGCACAACCACAGCCAACCCAATCGAACCATGCACAAAACGCAATTGCACTTTCTGCCAAAATATGGACCAATCTCACTCATTCAGAAGCTCACATACTGGCCTTAAATATCATATCAAAACAAAAACATTTGCAAAACTAGCAATGTTATTTATTTATTAACATGCAATAAGTGTTACAAACAATACGTGGGAGAAACAAAACGTGAATTCCAAGTACGTATTAAGGAACATTTTAGGGATATTAAGAATAAGAAAGACACACCTGTCGCCATTCACTTTAATCTCACCAATCACTGTTCCTTAAACTATAGGATCATAGAAGTACTCCATCACGACCCTGATAGCCTAGGAGCAATGACTCCCCACAAGGATCGTGAGAAATTTTGGATCCACCAACTTCACTGTATGGATCCCATCGGTATTAATCACGCGGATTGGTAACCCTTTAAACTACTGAGGTAGTAAAACTTAAATAACTCTGTTACTGTTTATCGGATAGCTTCGAAACATGATAGGGTGGTTGGATGAGGTCTGGGGAAGAAGCCTATCGAAATTGATGATGATCCAAAATCCAAGTTGGCCGCCAGCCTGACCGGCGGTCATCTTAAAAATTGGTTTAAAATTTATAACTCCGTTACCGTTTATCAGATTGCTTTGAAACTTGATTAGGTGTTTGGACTAGGTCTTGTGAAGAAATCGCCAGGAATTAACGATGATCCAAAATCCAAGATGGTTGCCAACCACCAGTGGCCATCTTGAAATTTTGTTTCCAAATGATAGCTCCATTACCGTTTATCGGATCACTTTTCATGGGGTGGTTGGACTAGTTTTGGAGAAGAAACCTATCTAAGAAACCGTTGCCCATTTTCTGCACGATAACTCTATTTCCTTTTATCAGATTGCTTTGAAACTTCATAGGATTACCGGACTATGTCTGTGGAAGAAATTGATCAAAATTGATGATGATCCGAAATCCAATATGGCCACCAGCCACTGGCAGCTATCTTGAAAATCGATTTCCGGACAATAACTCTGTTATGGTTTAGCCGATTGCTTTGAAACTTTATATGATGCATGGTCTAAGTCTGAGGAAGAAAGTGCTACTTTCTGATAGCTCTCATTCATCGGTTTGTCATAATGGCGGGGTATTATGCGCCGTTTCATAAAGATCCAAGATTATTCACAGGAAGCTGATTGGTCAATTTGATCTGCCTCGTAATTTTTTATAGAATCAAGCCTTGCATAAAGATCCAAGCTTATTCACAGGAAGCTGATTGGTCAATTTGATCTACCTCATAATTTTTTTTTTATAGAAACCAGCCTTGCATAAAGATCCAAGCTTATTCACAGGAAGCTGATTGGTCAATTTGATCTGCCTCAAAATTGTTTTAAGAGAAACCAGCCTTGCATAAAGATCCAAAATTATTCACAGGAAGCTGATTGGTTAAATTGATCTGCCTCATAGTTTTTTTTTATAGAAACCAGCCTTGCATAAAGATTCAAGATTGTTCACAGGAAGCTGATTGGTCAATTTGAACTGCCCCTCTCTCTCTCTCTCTCTCTCTCTCTCTCTCTCTCTCTCTCTCTCTCTCTCTCTCTCTCTCTCTCTCTCTCTCTCTCTCTGTGCCTAAGGCAATCTTCCAATCCAGTTATGTTCAAAATATTCAACAGTACGTTTTAGTTTGTTTCACAAACTTGTTAAATTCTTTCTGATCTGTACCGAACTAGGACAGAATTTTGCTCAGTATAACATGATTGGTTGATTTGTCTGAGCCGAAGCCACTGAATGAATCAACCAAAATTTACAGAATATAAGCATATGCATTAAGGGCCCCCCCCCCCCCCCCCGTCTCGTTTTAACATGGGAAGTTAATATATTGTCTATTTCCTGACCCTTTGTTATCTTTGTGTGATGCGACATTCATATGCAGAGGAATGTAAATGATTTTATTATTATTGAGGCCATCATTGTGTGTATCTAATGCTTCCGGGTAAACATTCCATTCATTATGTAAAGCGGTGTGTTTGCTTGCATACATTTTGTGCGTGCGTGCTTGTGCAGGTGTGTGCTTGCTCGTGCAGGTGCTCGCGCACCTGCCTGCCCGCCTGCCTGTGCATGCGTGCCTGCATGTGTGTGTGTGTGTGTGTGTGTGTTTGTGTGTGTGTGTGTGTGTGTGTGTGTGTGTGTGTGTGTGTGTGTGTAGGTGAGTGCGTGCATGCATGCGCACGTGTGTGGCACTGCATGGCTAGTGTACGAGACACAGAAACATTGGCCTTGGGAAACAGACAGGAGAAAAGCTGTGTACATAAACTAGCATCAGCTGAAGATATACACTGAGGAAATGTATACCTGTAAATGTGACTGAGTAATTACTCGAGTTCACCTGAATGGAAGCTTTCACACCCAGCACTTACACGGCTCCTGGACTGAAACCTCGGGATGTTATATGATCCGAGAATATTGATGAGAAAATATGACATATAGACAGCAACAGCTGCCAGTAAAATTAATTTAAAAATACTCAACAGAATAAGTTTTATATCATAAAGAATAAGATTTGTCTGGAATTTGTCAGTGAAAGCGTTAATGTACATGGCACCTGGTAAATACCACTTTAACCCTTTCATGATGAAGCCGGCCAAAACTGGCCTCTAGTGGTCTTGGGGGAATGGCCATTTGCAGGCCAAGAGAAGGCTATTTATTAAAATTTACCACTAGAATGACTGGCTCGATAACAAAGCCAGTCATTCCATTGGTAAATTTTCAAAAATAGCCTCTTAGCCTGCAATTGGACATTCAATTGACAAATATTTTGATTTTCCTGAGAAAATTTAACCATTAAAATGTTAACCACTGAAATCCGAGTTTCTCTGTTTCATAACACCTACTCAGGAAAGCTGTTAAATAATTTGAAACTAATTTGACTGGAACATGTTGCTGTTGCTTCTATTTAACAGAATCCCTACATCATAAATAATTTGTTGTTTCCCGTGTATAAGCGTTAAAGGGATAATGGGGGCAGTAGTAACTCACAAGTCGTGCTTAAGGAGGGCAGTAGTAACTCACAAGTCGTGCTTAAGGAGGGCAGTATTAACTCACAAGTCGTGCTTAAGGAGGGCAGTAGTAACTCACAAGTCGTGCTTAAGGAGGGCAGTAGTAACTCACAAGTCGTGCTTAAGGAGGGCAGTAGTAACTCACAAGTCGTGCTTAAGGAGGGCAGTAGTAACTCACAAGTCATGCTTAAGGAGGGCAGTAGTAACTGACAAGTCGTGATTAAGGAGGGCAGTAGTAACTCACAAGTCGTGCTTAAGGAGGGCAGTAGTAACTCACAAGACGTGCTTAAGGAGGGCAGTAGTAACTCACAAGTCGTGCTTAAGGAGGGCAGTAGTAACTCACAAGTCGTGCTTAAGGAGGGCAGTAGTAACTCACAAATCAAAAGCATGCAGGTTTATTTATCTTGAAACTAATTTTTCTTGGCAAATGTGAGAATTTGTTGAAATATGAACACATACTTTGAAAGCTAAAAAATAAATAACAGGTTTGTATGGAATGAGGAAAAATGGAATACCAGAATAAGTCGGAATGTGTGGCATGTGTGTATGTGTGGGTGCTTGTCCATGCGAGTCACATGTGTGGGTGTGCGAGTGGGTGCGAGTGTGTCTGCGGGTGGGAATAGCATAGCATGGCTTCAAATTCCACTTGTTTTGTCATAGAATATTACAGCGTTTGAGAGAATGAAATACTGTTAATTGTTAGCTGTATAGTACTAAGACCTACTTACGTATTGGTGCTAAAACCCTTTAAATCTCATTATTTTCTTTTTAAATATCTGTTTGGAGGCCAACAGGATACTATTTTTTTTAATTTGCTGCTTGAATCACTGGCCTAGTTATTGAGCCAGACACTGCAGTAGTAACTTTTAAAAAATAGCCTTCTCTTGGTCTGTAAATGGATTTTCCTAAAGACCACTGAGGAAAAGGGTTTTGTCCAGCTTAACCACTAAGAGTGTCCATCTTTATTCATATTATAAGACACATTTTTTTCTAGAGTGACCACTGACCAGCCATGGGGAGATCTGTTCCATACAAAGGACAGGTATACAGCAAGCTCAAGCGACAGTGTGTCCGGCAGAATGGATTATTTGTCGATGGGGAATTCCCACCCAATGGGAAATCACTCTTCTACAGCCGAGCAGCTCCAGCAGATATTATCTGGAAACGACCTCGGGTATGTGAAAATGTTTATCAAACTACCCATAATCTTTATCCCCAGGATGCAGCAACAGCCCCAAGTCAAATTAATTTCAAAATATTCAACAGAATATTTATTAAATTGTAAATTCACCACAGGCATACAATTCGTACGCTTCGTAACAGACTTTTTGATTTTCTTG
The DNA here is from genome assembly GCA_034401795.1 of Chaetoderma sp. LZ-2023a. Lineage (NCBI taxonomy): Eukaryota > Metazoa > Mollusca > Caudofoveata > Chaetodermatida > Chaetodermatidae > Chaetoderma > Chaetoderma sp. LZ-2023a. The sequence goes on from JAVVLW010000920.1 coordinate 83,352, forward strand.
ATTGAGCTATACATTATTTGATTGTGGCAGAAAACTAGTGACGTAATTTATTATGGCATCAGGTACATGAGTGACATATAGTATCTCTCCATTAAGAGGCAGTCCCTCACTAATATCTCCGATCATAGGTGGGCTTTAGCCCGTTAACACTCATATCAGCCAAAACAGGCTTCTGTAGTGCGCTATTTTTGAAAATTTACAACTGGAATGACTGGCTCGATAACTGAGCCAGTCATTCCAATGACAAATTTTCAAAAATAGTCTTCTCTTGGTCTGCAAATGAATATTTTCTATGAGAAAATTTAAATTTTCTTGAACAAATCGGTTAATGGGTTAATAAAACAGCACCTGTCTGCCGTTTTAGAGCTGCTTTCTATACTTTTTTTTTTTTAAACTTCGACTCGGGTCTATAAATGCCTGACGCTTACTAGGTTGTACTAGACTCTGAATGCTTGTCCAAGTGGTGGAATCAGCTTATATACACTCCAGGTGCGGGTAATTTTGCTACCGCTGGTTAACTTCTCCTGTGGATGTGGCTAAAGCGGCTAACCGCAGTTAACCACCATTGCTTTCTATACTTTCTCTGGTGTTCTAATATTGGCTTGATTGCGCTTACTTAATTTCCTCTTAATCCATTCATTGCGCTGTTTGATCAGCCAGCATCTATTTATGACGATACTATCATCGCTATAGATACTTGGTGTGTATGCGTGCTTGTGTGCATGCACATGTGTGCACATGCGTGCATACATGCGGGAGGGCATGCTTGTAAATGAAAACCATTATACAAATACATTCAAAAGTAGGGGAGGTAACCTTTCTACTATCTCTTTCTACTTATCCGTTTTAGCATGCAAAGTTACCTCCCTTAGAATATTAGTGTTAAGGACATATGATATTACTGGCAATGGGCATTCAGATTAATAAAAATAATAATAATAATAATAATAATCTTTATTTAGCGAGGCTCATCAATAAAACGGATCTTCCTGAGGCCCTCCCAGAGTAGAATATGTACACGCATACACGCACAGAGAAACACACGGATGCGCACACACATGCACACACTATATTACATCTTAGATAACACTATGAGCAGAACTAATCGTTCACCCTTTCATCGATGACTACCCCCATATTTCAATTTACCGGCAATACAGGAAATGCCATTGAATATTTTAAATAAGTCATATTACAGTAAAACCTGTTTATAGGGGACCTGTGCCTTTGGGGCCACAATATGGTGGTTCTCTAAGCTCTAACACTAATAGTCAAGTGTGGTCAAATCAATCACAATTTGTGCCGAGTGAATATCCGTTTGCACACCAAGAGATTACCACAGGAATGACTGGCTTGATTATCGAGGCAGTCATTCCAGTGGTAAGATTTTAAAATTAGTATACTTGGTCTGCAAACGGAAATTTGCCATCACACGAGTGCAAAGGTCATTTCAAGTATCCAGCAATTTATAGCCATAATTCACTTCTGTTTTTTGGTAAGCAGTGTTTTACCCGTTTAACCATATAGAACTCATATCAGCCAATAACAGCGTCTGCAGAGGTCTTGAGAAATGTTCATTTGCAGACCAAGAGAAGACTGTTTTTGGATATTTATCACTGGAATGACTGGCTCGATAACCGAGCCAGTAATTCCAGTGGTAAATTGTCAAAAATAGTCTTCTCTTGGCCTGAAAATAGACTTTTGCAATGATAAAATAGAAACTTTCTTAAATTCAAGGGTTAAAGTGTTATCACACACGTCTGCCAAAAACGGATTCTGCAGTGGTCCTGACATATACACATTTTCAGACCCAGAGATGACTTTATGAAAATCTGCCACCGTAGTAACTGCAGCTCAATAATGGAACCATGGCTCAATTATGGAGCCAGCCATTCCAGTGTTATGTTTTCAGTATTTTTTTGACCAAATTTGAAGATTAAAGGTTTTAAAATGCTCCATAATGTGCCTGTTAAATTGACATGTTTTATCGTCTATGCTTTTATGGGTTTGAAAGCTTTATTTATTAAATTCATACACATATATGGTGCGTTTTTCTGCTTTTTTATTTCTAGGAAATAGTATCAGATCCAAAATTCATTGCTCAAGATGCGAGTGCCGATGATTTTGCCCAGGGCAGTCTGGGTAATTGTTGGTTTGTGGCGGCGTGCGCCTGCATTGCAGAGGACCATCGACTGCTCAGGAAGGTCAGTGAAAATTAGAATACATATCTTCCTACAAATTCATGCAGATTTTTCAAAATGTTATCACTGACAGGGCCGGTATTGTCCCAGCCAGCCAAAGATGTCTTCTACAGCATTCTAGAGAAATGGCGCTGCCAGGGCCAGTATTGGCCCTACCGGCCAAAGATGTCCTCTACAGCATTCTTGAGAAATGTCGCTGCCCGGGCCGGTATTGTCCCAGCCGGCCAAAGATGTCTTCTACAGCGTTCTTGAGAAATGTCGCTGCCATGGCCAGTATTGGCCCAGCCGGCCAAAGATGTCCTCTACAGCATTCTTGAGAAATGTCACTGCCAGAGCCGGTATTGTCCAAGCCGGCCAAAGATGTCCTCTACAGCATTCTTGAGAAATGTCGCTGCCAGGGCCAGTATTGGCCCTACCGGCCAAAGATGTCCTCTACAGCATTCTTGAGAAATGTCACTGCCAGGGCTGGTATTGTCCCAGCCGGCTAAAGGTGTCCTCTACAGCATTCTTGAGAAATGTTACTGCGAGGGCCAGTGTTGGCCCTACCGGCCAATGATGTCCTCTACAGCATTCTTGAGAGATGTTACCTTATACTGCTCAGACGATGGCTATTTTTGAAAATTTACCACTTGAATGACTGGCTTGGTATTTACCACTTGATCTGCAAATGGATGTTTCTAATCAATACTGGATTTTATTAACCAATGTTGCGTTAAATTGGCAGACATTTCTATTAACCCTTGAATTTGTTCAAGAAAATTAAAATTTTCTCATAAAAATGTCTATTTGCAGACCAAGAGAAGACTATTTTTGAAAATTTACCACTGAAATGAGTGGCTCGGTTATCGAGCCAGTCATTGCAGTTGTAAATTTTCAAAAATAGTCTTCTCTTGGTCTGCAAATAGACATTTCTCAAGACCACTGCAGAAGACATTTTTGGCTGATATGAGTGCTAAAAGGTTAGTCTTCCGGAAATACAAAGGGCATTTTAAACTCCTATATACGGTTGTTACTGACAGTTTGCTCAGTATTAACGACTCACACTCAAATTGTATTAGAAATATTCAGCAAAATTTACATGTCGCCTAATTACTGAAACGAGGAACACGAGACTACAGAATTTGACGTGTTTTGTTATTTTGTTTTATTTTACAGGTAGTACCTGATCCAGAAGGCCAGGAATGGACTGACAACAATAAATACGCCGGCATCTTCCATTTCAAATTCTGGAGGTGTGGCCAGTGGGTGGATGTTGTAATCGATGATTATTTGCCGACACGACAAGGTCAGCTGATATTTCTGCATTCACGTACGAGGAATGAGTTCTGGTCAGCCTTGCTGGAGAAAGCCTATGCAAAGTAAGAAAGAGTGAGACGCTTTTTATCCCCCATCCCATTCTGCTTTTGCATGGGTGGTGTGGTCATGTACTTCTATCTGTGTATCCATCCATCCATCTGTCCATCTATGGATTTGTGTGTCAGGTCACGCATGCCGGCCATGTTTTGTTTGTGTTTTGTTACATACCGTAGATTCTATTTGGCTTATGTCGTTGAAATTTCATCTATGAGTAGGTTGATTATCAGTTAGCAAGAAGCATTATTTATAAATACTTATCAAGAAAACTTTTTATTGAGATGGTCAATGTACTACATGGCCAGAGAATATTTTTGAAAACTTTAACTTGCCAATGGAATGACGGGTGTCTGACTATACTTTGTCTGAAAGAGAGGGATCGATTTCTAGCTAAGTTTGCCCACCTCCTTCCTCTCACCTCCTCCCACCTCCTCCCACTTCCTCCCACCACCTCCCTCCTCCCACCTCCTCCCTCCAATCTCCTCCTCCCTCCTCCTCTCCTCCCACCTCCCACCTCCTCCCTCCTCCTCCCACCTCCTCACATCTCCCACCTCCTCCTCCTCCCTCCTCCTCCCACCTCTTCCCTCCCTCCTCCCACCTACCACCTCCCACCTCCTCCCATCTCCCACCGCCTCCTCCTCCAACCTCTTCCCTCCCTCCTCCCACCTCCTACCACGTCATCCCTCCTCCCACCTCCTCCTTCCTCCTTGTATTGAAATCAATTTTAACACTGAACATATGAGTAACTGTACAGGTAACTCTACGGGTAACTATACAGGTAACTCTACGGCTAACTCTACGGTTAACTACGGGTAACTATACAGGTAACTCTACGGGTAACTACGGGTAACTACAGGTACCTCTACAGGTAACTCTATGGGTAACTATGGGTAACTATGGGTAACTCTACAGGTACCTCTACAGGTAAGCGGTTGAATAGTTTGAAACAGCTCCCAGTCAAATTAGTTTCAAAATGTTCGACAAAATGTGTTAAATTGTAAATTCATAAATGATATACAATTCACCCACATGTGTGACAGACTTTTCTATTTCATGACAGACTTAGGCCTACCTCATTTTGATTGTGACATCAGCTAACAAGTGACATATTTTAATTATGACATCAGATGTTTGAGTGACAAATCAGATCCCTCCATTTTGCAAGAAGACTAAAGGAAACATCTTTGGTTGACTTGATCATTAAAAATTTTAATTTTAATTTATTGATAATGATAAAATTTTCTTACTTGATTATATATGTCATTGAGTATCAAACCTATTTTGTCCAGATTATTTGGCGACTATGAATCATTGACCGCGGGTAAGGCTCGTGATGCGATGGTGGACATGACCGGTGGTGTTGGTGAGAGCATCACAATGTCTGACCACCCTGGACAGGAGGCCAAGATGAAGTTGTTTGATGATCTGGAGGAGGCTAGTGATAACAGATCACTTATGAGTGCTTCAATCGTGGTATGTGAGCGAAAACTGGGCGTAATATGTTAAGCATGATTTTACAGTATATCTCATAAATAAGTTACCACGTTTTCAAAATCAAAGCAGAAGCATGTTAGTACAATTTTCGATGTGGGAAATGTTCTTTCGAAGATTTTGAACTTAATTTAATTGGAAGTCATTGAGGCCTTCATCAAAAATATTCAACAGGGCATTATACTTTGCCTAGGAAACATGTTAAGTTACTTCCTAGCTGTACTGTACTTGCACTAAAACAAGTTGCTTTTATGTGAAACCTTTGATAATCAAATTTTGTCAAGACGATCAAAATATTTGCTTATACCAGGGGCAGTCATTCCAGTGGCAAAATCTCAAAGAAATCTTTCATTAAATGCATTTATTGCTGGTTTGTTTTAGGCTAAGTCTGCCTCGGATATGGAAGCCAAGTTGAGCTGTGGTCTGGTTAAGGGCCACGCTTACAGCATTACCTCTGTCAAGAAGGTGCGCTTGGGTAAAGGCCTACTAGCTTTCTTCAAACAGGAGATGATCTACATGGTGCGATTACGCAATCCATGGGGTGGGGTCGAGTGGCGTGGTCCTTGGAGTGATGGGTAAGTATTTGTTCTAGTTTACTTTATACAGCATTGTCATTGAATAAAAATATCAAATATTATGGCAGTAATCTTATTCTAAGTTTTCTTCTGTGTACATGAATAGTGCGCAGTGCTAGTGATATCTACAGTACATTGCGATAGCTTTAGTTTGACTGGAAGATATTTCCAAAATAGTCAACAACTTTGCTCCATAGCTGGGATAGAGTGGAATTGTTGGGATTATCGACTTAAAGGATTATCACAAGAAATTTTGCAACAGATTTCAGTCAAATTGTTTTCAAATTTCTAGTACAAATTTGAATTATTTTAACTAATTTTGTCAAGTGCTGCGCAATGTGGATAACTCAACAGAGTTCAGAATGGCATCTACCATCCAGGCATCCAGTGTCCAGGACCCAGTGTCCAGGATTCTAAGAATTAGGGAGAATATTAGTTCTTCAAAATGCTCTGATTGCTTAATATGTTCGGGCCCACGCCTGATTAAACCAAATTTATGACCATTAAACAATGTATTGTTTCAGATCTGCTGAATGGCAAAATGTCAGCGAATCACAGAAAAAGGAACTTGGACTAACATTTGATGACAATGGAGAATTTTGGTAAGAAAAAATATGGGACATTTGATCGTTTAAACATTAATTAAAAAAATTGTAAAGGAGATCACAGTCTCCAAATTAGTGTTTTGTCATCCTCCCTGCTGCACAACTGAGCCTTGCTCCCTGCTGCACAACTGAGCCTTGCTCCCTGCTGCACAGCTGGGCCTTGCTCCCTGCTGCACAACTGAGCCTTGCTCCCACCTGCACAACTGAGCCTTGCTCCCTCCTGCACAACTGAGCCTTGCTCCCTGCTGCACAACTGGGCCTTGCTCCCTGCTGCACAACTGAGCCTTCCTCCCTGCTGCACAGCTGAGCCTTGCTTCCTGCTGTGCAACTGAGCCTTCCTCCCTGCTGCACAGCTGAGCCTTGCTCCCTGCTGCACAACTGAGCCTTCCTCCCTGCTGCACAACTGAGCCTTGCTCCCTGCTGCACAACTGAGCCTTCCTCCGTGCTGCACAGCTGAGCCTTGCTCCCTGCTGCACAGCTGAGCCTTGGTCATGCTGCTGCACAACTGAGCCTTGCTCCCTGCTGCTGCATAACTGAGCCTTGACACCCAGATCTGCTTGGTGCTGGTGCTGGTGGCTGGTGTTTTGGCATCCTCCCTGCTGCACAGCTGAGCCTTGATACTCAGATCGGCTTGGTGCTGGTGCTGGTGGCTGGTGTTTTGGCATCCTCCCTGCTGCACAGCTGAGCCGTAATACCCAGATCTGCTTGGTGCTGGCGCTGGTGCTGGTGGTGGCTGGTGTTTTGGCATCCTTCCTGCTGCACAGCTGAGTCTTGAAACCCAGATCAGCTTGGTGCTGCTGGTGGTGCTGGTGGTGCTGGTGGCTGGTGGTGGTGGCTGGTGCTGATGGTGCTGGTGGTGGTGGCTGGTGCTGGTGGGTGGTGCTGGTGGTGGTGTATTTTGATTATACTTACCCGTATAAGGTTGATAAAGAAACGATCATTATTAGCTCACCTGGCCAGAAGGGTGGCCAGAAGAGATTCTTCATAAGAAACACTGGACCGATTTTAACCAAGTTTGGTAGGACAATGCTTGTTCTTGTTGCATGTCCGGCCAAACTTTAGAGTTCTGTCTAGTTGAAATGCCATCTGAGCGATACTGGCTCTTGGGCCTCTTGTTTTGAATTATGGCATCCATGTGTCATCAACCTTTCCTTTAAAGACTTCAAGAACTCCTTGCAGATTTCAACCAAATTTGTCGTAAAACATTCTTGAGTCCTAGACATTGTTCAAAGGAAGACGAGTGGTCAATTTGTGTGCTGATTACCTGGTTTTTGCACTATTTTGATAAACACATTTAAACCTCTCAGAACACACTTGTGTGATTAATTGAAACCTTTAACTAGTCCAAGTACCAATGCTTGTTCGAGAGAACATGATTTGTTGATTTGTCTGCCATTTATCTTGAATGACCTAGTTTTCCCAAAAATGACTCTGGAATCTGGAATTTCAAATACCATGTATTTCAGTAGATTACGTACATAATGAACTAAAAAATCTAAAGACAAATAAATCGGCTGGATATGATGATCTTAATGCTTATTTTCTTAAAATCGCAGCAAATGTCATAGCCCCACCTATCACAAGCATCATTAACAAGAGTATAGATTCTGGAGTCTTTCCAGCAGTGTGGAAACATGCTAAAGTTATACCCCTACACAAATCCGACTCCAAAGACAATGTATGCAATTATAGGCCAATATCAATCCTACCAGCTATATCTAAAATTATTGAACGCCATGTACATGATCATGTTTATAAATTTCTCTGTCAATATGGGTTACTGAATGAGTCACAGTCAGGCTTTAGACAAAAACACTCATGCGAAACCGCTTTATTAAAACTTGTTGAAAAGTGGCGATTTTCAATAGACAATGGTGATCTCATAGGAGCTATCATGATAGATTTAAGAAAAGCCTTTGATCTTTTAAATCATAATATTCTCTTGCAAAAGCTTGCCGTATATAAATTTGAAACAGGATCACTAAAATGGTTTTCGTCATATTTAACCGATAGGCAGCAATATGTCTCAATTGCTGGAAAGATCTCTAAACATGTATCAACCCACATCGGAGTCCCGCAAGGATCTGTATTAGGTCCACTCTTATTTATCTTATATATTAACGACCTTCCACTCTGTACATCTAGTAATATAGATATGTATGCTGATGATACTACTTTGCATGTTAACAGCCGAAGCACCTCTGAAATACAAGAACAGTTAACAAAAGATATGAAATCTGTACAGAAATGGTGTTTAAATAACAAAATGTTGCTTAATGAGGATAAAACTAAACTGATGATGCTTGGCACTAATCACAAATTGAAGAGCATAACAACAGATATTGTAATACCTACTGAAAATGGAAACTTAAATACTGTAAAATCGGATAAACTCCTTGGCCTTCACATTGATAGTACACTCTCATGGCAAGAACACATAAGTAAAATCTGTAAAAAAGTCTTCCTTAATATACATGTTGAAAAAGAACAAGAATTATATGAATGTTGAACAAAGGAATCTATTCTATAAAGCTTACATCCGTTCACATATAGATTACTGCTCTCTCATCTACTATCATTCAACTGATACATTAGTATACAAGCTGGAAAAACTACAAAAGAGAGCAGCTCGTATAATACTAGATGCCCCTTTTTAGAGAACCAACTGAACAACTGTATAAACAATTGAATTGGACTACATTGGCTAAGAGAATAAACCTCAAAACAAATAGCATAACTTATAAAGCCTTAAATGACCTTACTCCAAGTTATATTAAGAACTTGTTCAAATATGTAGAAGATACACATTCCCTTAATTTACGTTCAAAAACCTTTGGTCATCTACATCTTCCAAAATTTAAATCTTGCTATGGAAAAAAGAGTTACACATATAAAGCAGTTCAACTCTGGAACGCATTATCTCAATGCATTACACAATCTCCGACTCTATCATCATTCTATCATAATATGCAGAAGTATATGAATTCACATTAACCCTTCAAAATAAATTGTGACTCTATTTGCAGGTCGGGTGAAGACTGTTTCTGAAAATTGACTCCTGGAATGGCTGCTTCGGTTACCGAGTCAGTCATTCCAGTGGTAAATTTTCGGAAATAGTCTGCACATTTCTCAAGACCACTGCAGGGATCGGTTTGGGTCGGCTTCGTCATAAAATGGTTAATATACTAAATAACTGAATACTCAGTATTATGGATTCAAGGGAGATAACTGTTGAAAATTATATTTTGAAAGTCATTTCTTCCCTGGACATATCCAGTGAGTTAATGGAAACTTGTTCATATTAATGTATATATGTAATATATAAATGTGTGAGTGAGTGAGTCATGAGTGAGTGAGTGAATGAAGGAGTGAGTGACTGACTGAGTCAGAGTGTGCGTGTGTATAAGTGCATTTATGAGTGTGTTTGTATGTATGTGTTTGCTGCTTATTTAACTGTATATAGTTTATTGTGTTTTGGAGGGCCTCTGGAAGATCAGTTTACTGATGATATACCCTCGATAAATAAAGATTATTATTATTATTATTATTATTATTATTATTATTATTATTATCGCTGAACAGATTGGGCTGAAATCTCTGAAATATGATTAGGGCCATTCACTTTTGGAATGCGATAGGCCAAAATTCCAGCTTCATTGGGAAGGTTCAATAACATGAAAGGATGGAATGCCGACCCTGCATGTACCTATGTGTATAGACTAATATCCCATAGGCCGGAATGCCGACCCTACATGTACCTATGTGTATAGACTAATATCCCATAGGCCGGAATGCCGACCCTGTATGTACCTATGTGTATAGACTAATATCCCATAGGCCGGAATGCCGACCCTGCATGGACCTATGTGTATAGACTAATATCCCATAGGCCGGAATGTCGACCCTGCATGTACCTATGTGTATAGACTAATATCCCATAGGCCGGAATGCCGACCCTGTATGTACCTATGTGTATAGACTAATATCCCATAGGCTAGAATGCCGACCCTGTATGTACCTATGTGTATAGACTAATATCCCATAGGCTAGAATGCCGACCCTGTATGTACCTATGTGCATAGACTAATATCCCATAGGCTGGAGTGCCGACCTTGTATGTACCTATGTGTATAGACTAATATCCCATAGGCTGGGATACCGACCCTGTATGTACCTATGTGTATAGGCTAATATCCCATAGGCTGGAGTGCCGACCTTGTATGTACCTATGTGTATAGACTAATATCCCATAGGCTGGAGTGCCGACCCTGTATGTACCTATGTGTATAGGCTAATATCCCATAGGCTGGAGTGCCGACCCTGTATGTACCTATGTGTATAGGCTAATATCCCATAGGCTGGAATGCCGACCCTGCATGTACCTATGTGTATATGCTAATATCCCATAGGCTCGGATACCGACCCTGAATGTACCTATGTGTATAGACTAATATCCCATGGGCTGGAGTGCCGACCCTGTATGTACCTATGTGTATAGACTAATATCCCATAGGCTGGAGTGCCGACCCTGTATGTACATATGTGTATAGGCTAATATCCCATAGGCTGGAATGCCGACCCTGCATGTACCTATGTGTATAGGCTAATATCCCATAGGCTGGAGTGCCGACCCTGTATGTACCTATGTGTATAGGCTAATATCCCATAGGCTGGAATGCCGACCCTGCATGTACCTATGTGTATAGGCTAATATCCCATAGGCTGGAGTGCCGACCCTGTATGTACCTATGTGTATAGGCTAATATCCCATAGGCTGGAGTACCGACCCTGTATGTACCTATGTGTATAGGCTAATATCCCATAGGCTGGAATGCTGACCCTGTATGTACCTATATGTATAGGCTAATATCCCATAGGCTGGAGTGCCGACCCTGTATATACCTATGTGTGTAGGCTAATATCCCATATGCTCGGATACCGACCCTGCATGTACCTATGTGTATAGGCTAATATCCCATAGGCTAGAATGCCGACCCTGAATGTACCTATGTGTATAGGCTAATATCCCATAGGCTGGGGTGCCGACCCTGTATGTACATATGTGTATAGGCTAATATCCCATAGGCTGGAGTGCCGACCCTGCATGTACCTATGTGTATAGGCTAATATCCCATAGGCTGGAGTGCCGACCCTGCATGTACCTATGTGTATAGGCTAATATCCCATAGGCTGGAATACCGACCCTGCATGTACCTATGTGTATAGGCTAATATCCCATAGGCTGGAGTGCCGACCCTGCATGTACCTATGTGTATAGGCTAATATCCCATAGGCTGGAATACCGACCCTGCATGTACCTATGTGTATAGACTAATATCCCATAGGCTGGAGTGCCGACCTTGTATGTACCTATGTGTATAGACTAATATCCCATAGGCTGGAGTGCCGACCCTGTATGTACCTATGTGTATAGGCTAATATCCCATAGGCTGGAGTGCCGACCCTGTATGTACCTATGTGTATAGGCTAATATCCCATAGGCTGGAATGCTGACCCTGTATGTACCTATGTGTATAGGCTAATATCCCATAGGCTGGAGTGCCGACCCTGTATATACCTATGTGTATAGGCTAATATCCCATAGGCTCGGATACCGACCCTGCATGTACCTATGTGCATAGGCTAATATCCCATAGGCTAGAATGCCGACCCTGAATGTACCTATGTGTATAGGCTAATATCCCATAGGCTGGGGTGCCGACCCTGTATGTACCTATGTGTATAGGCTAATATCCCATAGGCTGGAGTGCCGACCCTGCATGTACCTATGTGTATAGGCTAATATCCCATAGGCTGGAATGTCGACCCTGTATGTACCTATGTGTATAGACTAATATCCCATAGGCTGGAATGTCGACCCTGCATGTACCTATGTGTATAGGCTAATATCCCATAGGCTAGAATGCCGACCCTGAATGTACCTATGTGTATAGGCTAATATCCCATAGGCTAGAATGCCGACCCTGCATGTACCTATGTGTATAGGCTAATATCCCATAGGCTGGAATGCCGACCCTGCATGTACCTATGTGTATAGACTAATATCCCATAGGCTGGAGTGCCGACCCTGCATGTACCTATGTGTATATGCTAATATCCCATAGGCTCGGATACCGACCCTGAATGTACCTATGTGTATAGACTAATATCCCATGGGCTGGAGTGCCGACCCTGTATGTACCTATGTGTATAGACTAATATCCCATAGGCTGGAGTGCCGACCCTGTATGTACATATGTGTATAGGCTAATATCCCATAGGCTGGAATGCCGACCCTGCATGTACCTATGTGTATAGGCTAATATCCCATAGGCTGGAGTGCCGACCCTGTATGTACCTATGTGTATAGGCTAATATCCCATAGGCTGGAATGCCGACCCTGCATGTACCTATGTGTATAGGCTAATATCCCATAGGCTGGAGTGCCGACCCTGTATGTACCTATGTGTATAGGCTAATATCCCATAGGCTGGAGTACCGACCCTGTATGTACCTATGTGTATAGGCTAATATCCCATAGGCTGGAATGCTGACCCTGTATGTACCTATATGTATAGGCTAATATCCCATAGGCTGGAGTGCCGACCCTGTATATACCTATGTGTGTAGGCTAATATCCCATAGGCTCGGATACCGACCCTGCATGTACCTATGTGTATAGGCTAATATCCCATAGGCTAGAATGCCGACCCTGAATGTACCTATGTGTATAGGCTAATATCCCATAGGCTGGGGTGCCGACCCTGTATGTACATATGTGTATAGGCTAATATCCCATAGGCTGGAGTGCCGACCCTGCATGTACCTATGTGTATAGGCTAATATCCCATAGGCTGGAGTGCCGACCCTGCATGTACCTATGTGTATAGGCTAATATCCCATAGGCTGGAATACCGACCCTGCATGTACCTATGTGTATAGGCTAATATCCCATAGGCTGGAGTGCCGACCCTGCATGTACCTATGTGTATAGGCTAATATCCCATAGGCTGGAATACCGACCCTGCATGTACCTATGTGTATAGACTAATATCCCATAGGCTGGAGTGCCGACCTTGTATGTACCTATGTGTATAGACTAATATCCCATAGGCTGGGGTGCCGACCCTGTATGTACATATGTGTATAGGCTAATATCCCATAGGCTGGAGTGCCGACCCTGCATGTACCTATGTGTATAGGCTAATATCCCATAGGCTGGAGTGCCGACCCTGCATGTACCTATGTGTATAGGCTAATATCCCATAGGCTGGAGTGCCGACCCTGCATGTACCTATGTGTATAGGCTAATATCCCATAGGCTGGAATACCGACCCTGCATGTACCTATGTGTATAGACTAATATCCCATAGGCTGGAGTGCCGACCTTGTATGTACCTATGTGTATAGACTAATATCCCATAGGCTGGAGTGCCGACCCTGTATGTACCTATGTGTATAGGCTAATATCCCATAGGCTGGAGTGCCGACCCTGTATGTACCTATGTGTATAGGCTAATATCCCATAGGCTGGAATGCTGACCCTGTATGTACCTATGTGTATAGGCTAATATCCCATAGGCTGGAGTGCCGACCCTGTATATACCTATGTGTATAGGCTAATATCCCATAGGCTCGGATACCGACCCTGCATGTACCTATGTGCATAGGCTAATATCCCATAGGCTAGAATGCCGACCCTGAATGTACCTATGTGTATAGGCTAATATCCCATAGGCTGGGGTGCCGACCCTGTATGTACCTATGTGTATAGGCTAATATCCCATAGGCTGGAGTGCCGACCCTGCATGTACCTATGTGTATAGGCTAATATCCCATAGGCTGGAATGTCGACCCTGTATGTACCTATGTGTATAGACTAATATCCCATAGGCTGGAATGTCGACCCTGCATGTACCTATGTGTATAGGCTAATATCCCATAGGCTAGAATGCCGACCCTGAATGTACCTATGTGTATAGGCTAATATCCCATAGGCTAGAATGCCGACCCTGCATGTACCTATGTGTATAGGCTAATATCCCATAGGCTGGAATGCCGACCCTGCATGTACCTATGTGTATAGACTAATATCCCATAGGCTGGAGTGCCGACCCTGCATGTACCTATGTGTATATGCTAATATCCCATAGGCTCGGATACCGACCCTGAATGTACCTATGTGTATAGACTAATATCCCATGGGCTGGAGTGCCGACCCTGTATGTACCTATGTGTATAGACTAATATCCCATAGGCTGGAGTGCCGACCCTGTATGTACATATGTGTATAGGCTAATATCCCATAGGCTGGAATGCCGACCCTGCATGTACCTATGTGTATAGGCTAATATCCCATAGGCTGGAGTGCCGACCCTGTATGTACCTATGTGTATAGGCTAATATCCCATAGGCTGGAATGCCGACCCTGCATGTACCTATGTGTATAGGCTAATATCCCATAGGCTGGAGTGCCGACCCTGTATGTACCTATGTGTATAGGCTAATATCCCATAGGCTGGAGTACCGACCCTGTATGTACCTATGTGTATAGGCTAATATCCCATAGGCTGGAATGCTGACCCTGTATGTACCTATATGTATAGGCTAATATCCCATAGGCTGGAGTGCCGACCCTGTATATACCTATGTGTGTAGGCTAATATCCCATAGGCTCGGATACCGACCCTGCATGTACCTATGTGTATAGGCTAATATCCCATAGGCTAGAATGCCGACCCTGAATGTACCTATGTGTATAGGCTAATATCCCATAGGCTGGGGTGCCGACCCTGTATGTACATATGTGTATAGGCTAATATCCCATAGGCTGGAGTGCCGACCCTGCATGTACCTATGTGTATAGGCTAATATCCCATAGGCTGGAGTGCCGACCCTGCATGTACCTATGTGTATAGGCTAATATCCCATAGGCTGGAATACCGACCCTGCATGTACCTATGTGTATAGGCTAATATCCCATAGGCTGGAGTGCCGACCCTGCATGTACCTATGTGTATAGGCTAATATCCCATAGGCTGGAATACCGACCCTGCATGTACCTATGTGTATAGACTAATATCCCATAGGCTGGAGTGCCGACCTTGTATGTACCTATGTGTATAGACTAATATCCCATAGGCTGGAGTGCCGACCCTGTATGTACCTATGTGTATAGGCTAATATCCCATAGGCTGGAGTGCCGACCCTGTATGTACCTATGTGTATAGGCTAATATCCCATAGGCTGGAATGCTGACCCTGTATGTACCTATGTGTATAGGCTAATATCCCATAGGCTGGAGTGCCGACCCTGTATATACCTATGTGTATAGGCTAATATCCCATAGGCTCGGATACCGACCCTGCATGTACCTATGTGCATAGGCTAATATCCCATAGGCTAGAATGCCGACCCTGAATGTACCTATGTGTATAGGCTAATATCCCATAGGCTGGGGTGCCGACCCTGTATGTACCTATGTGTATAGGCTAATATCCCATAGGCTGGAGTGCCGACCCTGCATGTACCTATGTGTATAGGCTAATATCCCATAGGCTGGAATGTCGACCCTGTATGTACCTATGTGTATAGACTAATATCCCATAGGCTGGAATGTCGACCCTGCATGTACCTATGTGTATAGGCTAATATCCCATAGGCTAGAATGCCGACCCTGAATGTACCTATGTGTATAGGCTAATATCCCATAGGCTAGAATGCCGACCCTGCATGTACCTATGTGTATAGGCTAATATCCCATAGGCTGGAATGCCGACCCTGCATGTACCTATGTGTATAGACTAATATCCCATAGGCTGGAGTGCCGACCCTGCATGTACCTATGTGTATATGCTAATATCCCATAGGCTCGGATACCGACCCTGAATGTACCTATGTGTATAGACTAATATCCCATGGGCTGGAGTGCCGACCCTGTATGTACCTATGTGTATAGACTAATATCCCATAGGCTGGAGTGCCGACCCTGTATGTACATATGTGTATAGGCTAATATCCCATAGGCTGGAATGCCGACCCTGCATGTACCTATGTGTATAGGCTAATATCCCATAGGCTGGAGTGCCGACCCTGTATGTACCTATGTGTATAGGCTAATATCCCATAGGCTGGAATGCCGACCCTGCATGTACCTATGTGTATAGGCTAATATCCCATAGGCTGGAGTGCCGACCCTGTATGTACCTATGTGTATAGGCTAATATCCCATAGGCTGGAGTACCGACCCTGTATGTACCTATGTGTATAGGCTAATATCCCATAGGCTGGAATGCTGACCCTGTATGTACCTATATGTATAGGCTAATATCCCATAGGCTGGAGTGCCGACCCTGTATATACCTATGTGTGTAGGCTAATATCCCATAGGCTCGGATACCGACCCTGCATGTACCTATGTGTATAGGCTAATATCCCATAGGCTAGAATGCCGACCCTGAATGTACCTATGTGTATAGGCTAATATCCCATAGGCTGGGGTGCCGACCCTGTATGTACATATGTGTATAGGCTAATATCCCATAGGCTGGAGTGCCGACCCTGCATGTACCTATGTGTATAGGCTAATATCCCATAGGCTGGAGTGCCGACCCTGCATGTACCTATGTGTATAGGCTAATATCCCATAGGCTGGAATACCGACCCTGCATGTACCTATGTGTATAGGCTAATATCCCATAGGCTGGAGTGCCGACCCTGCATGTACCTATGTGTATAGGCTAGTATCCCATAGGCTGGAATACCGACCCTGCATGTACCTATGTGTATAGACTAATATCCCATAGGCTGGAGTGCCGACCTTGTATGTACCTATGTGTATAGACTAATATCCCATAGGCTGGAGTGCCGACCCTGTATGTACCTATGTGTATAGGCTAATATCCCATAGGCTGGAGTGCCGAACCTGTATGTACCTATGTGTATAGGCTAATATCCCATAGGCTGGAATGCTGACCCTGTATGTACCTATGTGTATAGGCTAATATCCCATAGGCTGGAGTGCCGACCCTGTATATACCTATGTGTATAGGCTAATATCCCATAGGCTCGGATACCGACCCTGCATGTACCTATGTGCATAGGCTAATATCCCATAGGCTAGAATGCCGACCCTGAATGTACCTATGTGTATAGGCTAATATCCCATAGGCTGGGGTGCCGACCCTGTATGTACCTATGTGTATAGGCTAATATCCCATAGGCTGGAGTGCCGACCCTGCATGTACCTATGTGTATAGGCTAATATCCCATAGGCTGGAATGTCGACCCTGTATGTACCTATGTGTATAGACTAATATCCCATAGGCTGGAATGTCGACCCTGCATGTACCTATGTGTATAGGCTAATATCCCATAGGCTAGAATGCCGACCCTGAATGTACCTATGTGTATAGGCTAATATCCCATAGGCTAGAATGCCGACCCTGCATGTACCTATGTGTATAGGCTAATATCCCATAGGCTGGAATGCCGACCCTGCATGTACCTATGTGTATAGGCTAATATCCCATAGGCTGGAGTGCCGACCCTGCATGTACCTATGTGTATAGGCTAATATCCCATAGGCTGGAATACCGACCCTGAATGTACCTATGTGTATAGACTAATAACCCATAGGCCGGAATGCCGACCCTGCATGGACCTATGTGTATAGACTAATATCCCATAGGCCGGAATGTCGACCCTGCATGTACCTATGTGTATAGGCTAATATCCCATAGGCTGGAGTGCCGACCCTGCATGTACCTATGTGTATAGGCTAATTTCCATAGGCTGGAGTGCCGACCCTGCATGTACCTATGTGTATAGGCTAATATCCCATAGGCTGGAATACCGACCCTGCATGTACCTATGTGTATAGACTAATATCCCATAGGCTGGAGTGCCGACCCTGCATGTACCTATGTGTATAGGCTAATATCCCATAGGCCGGAATGCCGACCCTGCATGTACCTATGTGTATAGACTAATATCCCATAGGCTGGAGTGTCGACCCTGCATGTACCTATGTGTATAGACTAATATCCCATAGGCTGGAGTGCCGACCCTGTATGTACCTATGTGTATAGACTAATATCCCATAGGCCGGAATGCCGACCCTGCATGTACCTATGTGTATAGACTAATATCCCATAGGCTGGAATACCGACCCTGTATGTACCTATGTGTATAGGCTAATATCCCATAGGCTGGAGTGCCGACCCTGCATGTACCTATGTGTATAGACTAATATCCCATAGGCTGGAATGCCGACCCTGCATGTACCTATGTGCATAGGCTAATATCCCATAGGCTAGAATGCCGACCCTGAATGTACCTATGTGTATAGGCTAATATCCCATAGGCTGGGGTGCCGACCCTGTATGTACCTATGTGTATAGGCTAATATCCCATAGGCTGGAGTGCCGACCGTGTATGTACCTATGTGTATAGACTAATATCCCATAGGCTGGAATGTCGACCCTGCATGTACCTATGTGTATAGGCTAATATCCCATAGGCTAGAATGCCGACCCTGACTGTACCTATGTGTATAGGCTAATATCCCATAGGCTAGAATGCCGACCCTGAATGTACCTATGTGTATAGGCTAATATCCCATAGGCTGGAGTGCTGACCCTGCATGTACCTATGTGTATAGGCTAATATCCCATAGGCTGGAATACCGACCCTGAATGTACCTATGTGTATAGACTAATAACCCATAGGCCGGAATGCCGACCCTGCATGGACCTATGTGTATAGACTAATATCCCATAGGCCGGAATGTCGACCCTGCATGTACCTATGTGTATAGACTAATATCCCATAGGCCGGAATGCCGACCCTGTATGTACCTATGTGTATAGACTAATATCCCATAGGCTAGAATGCCGACCCTGTATGTACCTATGTGTATAGACTAATATCCCATAGGCTAGAATGCCGACCCTGTATGTACCTATGTGCATAGACTAATATCCCATAGGCTGGAGTGCCGACCTTGTATGTACCTATGTGTATAGACTAATATCCCATAGGCTGGAATGCCGACACTGTATGTACCTATGTGTATAGACTAATATCCCATAGGCTGGGATACCGACCCTGTATGTACCTATGTGTATAGGCTAATATCCCATAGGCTGGAGTGCCGACCTTGTATGTACCTATGTGTATAGACTAATATCCCATAGGCTGGAGTGCCGACCCTGTATGTACCTATGTGTATAGGCTAATATCCCATAGGCTGGAATGCCGACCCTGCATGTACCTATGTGTATAGGCTAATATCCCATAGGCTGGAGTGCCGACCCTGTATGTACCTATGTGTATAGGCTAATATCCCATAGGCTGGAATGCCGACCCTGCATGTACCTATGTGTATAGGCTAATATCCCATAGGCTGGAGTGCCGACCCTGTATGTACCTATGTGTATAGGCTAATATCCCATAGGCTGGAGTGCCGACCCTGTATGTACCTATGTGTATAGGCTAATATCCCATAGGCTGGAATGCTGACCCTGTATGTACCTATGTGTATAGGCTAATATCCCATAGGCTGGAGTGCCGACCCTGTATATACCTATGTGTATAGGCTAATATCCCATAGGCTCGGATACCGACCCTGCATGTACCTATGTGCATAGGCTAATATCCCATAGGCTAGAATGCTGACCCTGAATGTACCTATGTGTATAGGCTAATATCCCATAGGCTGGGGTGCCGACCCTGTATGTACCTATGTGTATAGGCTAATATCCCATAGGCTGGAATGTCGACCCTGTATGTACCTATGTGTATAGACTAATATCCCATAGGCTGGAATGTCGACCCTGCATGTACCTATGTGTATAGGCTAATATCCCATAGGCTAGAATGCCGACCCTGAATGTACCTATGTGTATAGGCTAATATCCCATAGGCTAGAATGCCGACCCTGCATGTACCTATGTGTATAGGCTAATATCCCATAGGCTGGAGTGCCGACCCTGCATGTACCTATGTGTATAGGCTAATATCCCATAGGCTGGAGTGCCGACCCTGCATGTACCTATGTGTATAGGCTAATATCCCATAGGCTGGAGTGCCGACCCTGCATGTACCTATGTGTATAGGCTAATATCCCATAGGCTGGAGTGCCGACCCTGCATGTACCTATGTGTATAGGCTAATATCCCATAGGCTGGAATACCGACCCTGCATGTACCTATGTGTATAGACTAATATCCCATAGGCTGGAGTGCCGACCCTGCATGTACCTATGTGTATAGGCTAATATCCCATAGGCCGGAATGCCGACCCTGCATGTACCTATGTGTATAGACTAATATCCCATAGGCTGGAGTGTCGACCCTGCATGTACCTATGTGTATAGACTAATATCCCATAGGCTGGAGTGCCGACCCTGTATGTACCTATGTGTATAGACTAATATCCCATAGGCCGGAATGCCGACCCTGCATGTACCTATGTGTATAGACTAATATCCCATAGGCTAGAATGCCGACCCTGCATGTACCTATGTGTATAGGCTAATATCCCATAGGCTAGAATGCCGACCCTGCATGTACCTATGTGTATAGGCTAATATCCCATAGGCTGGAGTGCCGACCCTGCATGTACCTATGTGTATAGGCTAATATCCCATAGGCTGGAGTGCCGACCCTGCATGTACCTATGTGTATAGGCTAATATCCCATAGGCTGGAGTGCCGACCCTGCATGTACCTATGTGTATAGGCTAATATCCCATAGGCTGGAGTGCCGACCCTGCATGTACCTATGTGTATAGGCTAATATCCCATAGGCTGGAATACCGACCCTGCATGTACCTATGTGTATAGACTAATATCCCATAGGCTGGAGTGCCGACCCTGCATGTACCTATGTGTATAGTCTAATATCCCATAGGCCGGAATGCCGACCCTGCATGTACCTATGTGTATAGACTAATATCCCATAGGCTGGAGTGTCGACCCTGCATGTACCTATGTGTATAGACTAATATCCCATAGGCTGGAGTGCCGACCCTGTATGTACCTATGTGTATAGACTAATATCCCATAGGCCGGAATGCCGACCCTGCATGTACCTATGTGTATAGACTAATATCCCATAGGCTAGAATGCCGACCCTGCATGTACCTATGTGTATAGGCTAATATCCCATAGGCTGGAATGCCGACCCTGCATGTACCTATGTGTATAGGCTAATATCCCATAGGCTCGGATACCGACCCTGAATGTACCTATGTGTATAGACTAATATCCCATGGGCTGGAGTGCCGACCCTGTATGTACCTATGTGTATAGACTAATATCCCATAGGCTGGAGTGCCGACCCTGTATGTACCTATGTGTATAGGCTAATATCCCATAGGCTGGAATACCGACCCTGAATGTACCTATGTGTATAGGCTAATATCCCATAGGCTCGGATACCGACCCTGAATGTACCTATGTGTATAGACTAATATCCCATAGGCTGGAATGCCGACCCTGCATGTACCTATGTGTATAGGCTAATATCCCATAGGCTGGAGTGCCGACCCTGTATGTACCTATGTGTATAGGCTAATATCCCATAGGCTGGAATACCGACCCTGAATGTACCTATGTGTATAGGCTAATATCCCATAGGCTGGAATACCGACCCTGAATGTACCTATGTGTATAGGCTAATATCCCATAGGCTGGAGTGCCGACCCTGCATGTACCTATGTGTATAGGCTAATATCCCATAGGCTGGAGTGCCGACCCTGCATGTACCTATGTGTATAGGCTAATATCCCATAGGCTGGAGTGCCGACCCTGCATGTACCTATGTGTATAGACTAATATCCCATAGGCTGGAGTGCCGACCCTGCATGTACCTATGTGTATATGCTAATATCCCATAGGCTCGGATACCGACCCTGAATGTACCTATGTGTATAGACTAATATCCCATGGGCTGGAGTGCCGACCCTGTATGTACCTATGTGTATAGACTAATATCCCATAGGCTGGAGTGCCGACCCTGTATGTACATATGTGTATAGGCTAATATCCCATAGGCTGGAATGCCGACCCTGCATGTACCTATGTGTATAGGCTAATATCCCATAGGCTGGAGTGCCGACCCTGTATGTACCTATGTGTATAGGCTAATATCCCATAGGCTGGAATGCCGACCCTGCATGTACCTATGTGTATAGGCTAATATCCCATAGGCTGGAGTGCCGACCCTGTATGTACCTATGTGTATAGGCTAATATCCCATAGGCTGGAGTACCGACCCTGTATGTACCTATGTGTATAGGCTAATATCCCATAGGCTGGAATGCTGACCCTGTATGTACCTATATGTATAGGCTAATATCCCATAGGCTGGAGTGCCGACCCTGTATATACCTATGTGTGTAGGCTAATATCCCATAGGCTCGGATACCGACCCTGCATGTACCTATGTGTATAGGCTAATATCCCATAGGCTAGAATGCCGACCCTGAATGTACCTATGTGTATAGGCTAATATCCCATAGGCTGGGGTGCCGACCCTGTATGTACATATGTGTATAGGCTAATATCCCATAGGCTGGAGTGCCGACCCTGCATGTACCTATGTGTATAGGCTAATATCCCATAGGCTGGAATACCGACCCTGAATGTACCTATGTGTATAGGCTAATATCCCATAGGCTGGAATACCGACCCTGAATGTACCTATGTGTATAGGCTAATATCCCATAGGCTGGAGTGCCGACCCTGCATGTACCTATGTGTATAGGCTAATATCCCATAGGCTGGAGTGCCGACCCTGCATGTACCTATGTGTATAGGCTAATATCCCATAGGCTGGAGTGCCGACCCTGCATGTACCTATGTGTATAGACTAATATCCCATAGGCTGGAGTGCCGACCCTGCATGTACCTATGTGTATATGCTAATATCCCATAGGCTCGGATACCGACCCTGAATGTACCTATGTGTATAGACTAATATCCCATGGGCTGGAGTGCCGACCCTGTATGTACCTATGTGTATAGACTAATATCCCATAGGCTGGAGTGCCGACCCTGTATGTACATATGTGTATAGGCTAATATCCCATAGGCTGGAATGCCGACCCTGCATGTACCTATGTGTATAGGCTAATATCCCATAGGCTGGAGTGCCGACCCTGTATGTACCTATGTGTATAGGCTAATATCCCATAGGCTGGAATGCCGACCCTGCATGTACCTATGTGTATAGGCTAATATCCCATAGGCTGGAGTGCCGACCCTGTATGTACCTATGTGTATAGGCTAATATCCCATAGGCTGGAGTACCGACCCTGTATGTACCTATGTGTATAGGCTAATATCCCATAGGCTGGAATGCTGACCCTGTATGTACCTATATGTATAGGCTAATATCCCATAGGCTGGAGTGCCGACCCTGTATATACCTATGTGTGTAGGCTAATATCCCATAGGCTCGGATACCGACCCTGCATGTACCTATGTGTATAGGCTAATATCCCATAGGCTAGAATGCCGACCCTGAATGTACCTATGTGTATAGGCTAATATCCCATAGGCTGGGGTGCCGACCCTGTATGTACATATGTGTATAGGCTAATATCCCATAGGCTGGAGTGCCGACCCTGCATGTACCTATGTGTATAGGCTAATATCCCATAGGCTGGAGTGCCGACCCTGCATGTACCTATGTGTATAGGCTAATATCCCATAGGCTGGAATACCGACCCTGCATGTACCTATGTGTATAGGCTAATATCCCATAGGCTGGAGTACCGACCCTGCATGTACCTATGTGTATAGGCTAATATCCCATAGGCTGGAATACCGACCCTGCATGTACCTATGTGTATAGACTAATATCTCATAGGCTGGAGTGCCGACCCTGCATGTACCTATGTGTATAGGCTAATATCCCATAGGCCGGAATGCCGACCCTGCATGTACCTATGTGTATAGGCTAATATCCCATAGGCTAGAATGCCGACCCTGAATGTACCTATGTGTATAGGCTAATATCCCATAGGATAGAATGCCGACCCTGAATGTACCTATGTGTATAGGCTAATATCCCATAGGCTGGAGTGATGACCCTGCATGTACCTATGTGTATAGACTAATATCCCATAGGCTGGAATGCCGACCCTGCATGTACCTATGTGTATAGGCTAATATCCCATAGGCTGGAGTGCCGACCCAGCATGTACCTATGTGTATAGACTAATATCCCATAGGCTGGAGTGCTGACCCTGCATGTACCTATGTGTATAGGCTAATATCCCATAGGCTGGAGTGCCGACCCTGCATGTACCTATGTGTATAGACTAATATCCCATAGGCTAGAGTGCCGACCCTGTATGTACCTATGTGTATAGACTAATATCCCATAGGCTAGAATGCCGACCCTGCATGTACCTATGTGTATAGGCTAATATCCCATAGGCTGGACTGCCGACCCTGCATGTACCTATGTGTATAGGCTAATATCCCATAGGCTGGAGTGCCGACCCTGCATGTACCTATGTGTATAGGCTAATATCCCATAGGCTGGGGTGCCGACCCTGTATGTACCTATGTGTATAGGCTAATATCCCATAGGCTGGAGTGCCGACCCTGCATGTACCTATGTGTATAGGCTAATATCCCATAGGCTGGAATGTCGACCCTGTATGTACCTATGTGTATAGACTAATATCCCATAGGCTAGAGTGCCGACCCTGTATGTACCTATGTGTATAGACTAATATCCCATAGGCTAGAATGCCGACCCTGCATGTACCTATGTGTATAGGCTAATATCCCATAGGCTGGAGTGCCGACCCTGCATGTACCTATGTGTATAGGCTAATATCCCATAGGCTGGAGTGATGACCCTGCATGTACCTATGTGTATAGGCTAATATCCCATAGGCTGGAGTGCCGACCCTGCATGTACCTATGTGTATAGGCTAATATCCCATAGGCTGGAGTGCCGACCCTGCATGTACCTATGTGTATAGGCTAATATCCCATAGGCTGGAGTGCCGACCCTGCATGTACCTATGTGTATAGACTAATATCCCATAGGCTGGAGTGCCGACCCTGCATGTACCTATGTGTATATGCTAATATCCCATAGGCTCGGATACCGACCCTGAATGTACCTATGTGTATAGACTAATATCCCATGGGCTGGAGTGCCGACCCTGTATGTACCTATGTGTATAGACTAATATCCCATAGGCTGGAGTGCCGACCCTGTATGTACATATGTGTATAGGCTAATATCCCATAGGCTGGAATGCCGACCCTGCATGTACCTATGTGTATAGGCTAATATCCCATAGGCTGGAGTGCCGACCCTGTATGTACCTATGTGTATAGGCTAATATCCCATAGGCTGGAATGCCGACCCTGCATGTACCTATGTGTATAGGCTAATATCCCATAGGCTGGAGTGCCGACCCTGTATGTACCTATGTGTATAGGCTAATATCCCATAGGCTGGAGTACCGACCCTGTATGTACCTATGTGTATAGGCTAATATCCCATAGGCTGGAATGCTGACCCTGTATGTACCTATATGTATAGGCTAATATCCCATAGGCTGGAGTGCCGACCCTGTATATACCTATGTGTGTAGGCTAATATCCCATAGGCTCGGATACCGACCCTGCATGTACCTATGTGTATAGGCTAATATCCCATAGGCTAGAATGCCGACCCTGAATGTACCTATGTGTATAGGCTAATATCCCATAGGCTGGGGTGCCGACCCTGTATGTACATATGTGTATAGGCTAATATCCCATAGGCTGGAGTGCCGACCCTGCATGTACCTATGTGTATAGGCTAATATCCCATAGGCTGGAGTGCCGACCCTGCATGTACCTATGTGTATAGGCTAATATCCCATAGGCTGGAATACCGACCCTGCATGTACCTATGTGTATAGGCTAATATCCCATAGGCTGGAGTACCGACCCTGCATGTACCTATGTGTATAGGCTAATATCCCATAGGCTGGAATACCGACCCTGCATGTACCTATGTGTATAGACTAATATCTCATAGGCTGGAGTGCCGACCCTGCATGTACCTATGTGTATAGGCTAATATCCCATAGGCCGGAATGCCGACCCTGCATGTACCTATGTGTATAGGCTAATATCCCATAGGCTAGAATGCCGACCCTGAATGTACCTATGTGTATAGGCTAATATCCCATAGGATAGAATGCCGACCCTGAATGTACCTATGTGTATAGGCTAATATCCCATAGGCTGGAGTGATGACCCTGCATGTACCTATGTGTATAGACTAATATCCCATAGGCTGGAATGCCGACCCTGCATGTACCTATGTGTATAGGCTAATATCCCCTAGGCTGGAGTGCCGACCCAGCATGTACCTATGTGTATAGACTAATATCCCATAGGCTGGAGTGCTGACCCTGCATGTACCTATGTGTATAGGCTAATATCCCATAGGCTGGAGTGCCGACCCTGCATGTACCTATGTGTATAGACTAATATCCCATAGGCTAGAGTGCCGACCCTGTATGTACCTATGTGTATAGACTAATATCCCATAGGCTAGAATGCCGACCCTGCATGTACCTATGTGTATAGGCTAATATCCAATAGGCTGGACTGCCGACCCTGCATGTACCTATGTGTATAGGCTAATATCCCATAGGCTGGAGTGCCGACCCTGCATGTACCTATGTGTATAGGCTAATATCCCATAGGCTGGGGTGCCGACCCTGTATGTACCTATGTGTATAGGCTAATATCCCATAGGCTGGAGTGCCGACCCTGCATGTACCTATGTGTATAGGCTAATATCCCATAGGCTGGAATGTCGACCCTGTATGTACCTATGTGTATAGACTAATATCCCATAGGCTAGAGTGCCGACCCTGTATGTACCTATGTGTATAGACTAATATCCCATAGGCTAGAATGCCGACCCTGCATGTACCTATGTGTATAGGCTAATATCCCATAGGCTGGAGTGCCGACCCTGCATGTACCTATGTGTATAGGCTAATATCCCATAGGCTGGAGTGATGACCCTGCATGTACCTATGTGTATAGGCTAATATCCCATAGGCTTGAGTGCCGACCCTGCATGTACCTATGTGTATAGACTAATATCCCATAGGCTGGAGTGCTGACCCTGCATGTACCTATGTGTATAGGCTAATATCCCATAGGCTGGAGTGCCGACCCTGCATGTACCTATGTGTATAGACTAATATCCCATAGGCTAGAGTGCCGACCCTGTATGTACCTATGTGTATAGACTAATATCCCATAGGCTAGAATGCCGACCCTGCATGTACCTATGTGTATAGGCTAATATCCCATAGGCTGGACTGCCGACCCTGCATGTACCTATGTGTATAGGCTAATATCCCATAGGCTGGAGTGCCGACCCTGCATGTACCTATGTGTATAGGCTAATATCCCATAGGCTGGGGTGCCGACCCTGTATGTACCTATGTGTATAGGCTAATATCCCATAGGCTGGAGTGCCGACCCTGCATGTACCTATGTGTATAGGCTAATATCCCATAGGCTGGAATGTCGACCCTGTATGTACCTATGTGTATAGACTAATATCCCATAGGCTAGAGTGCCGACCCTGTATGTACCTATGTGTATAGACTAATATCCCATAGGCTAGAATGCCGACCCTGCATGTACCTATGTGTATAGGCTAATATCCCATAGGCTGGAATACCGACCCTGTATGTACCTATGTGTATAGGCTAATATCCCATAGGCTGGAATGGCGCGCCTGCATGTACCTATGTGTATAGACTAACCTCCCATACAAAACAAATATATGTATGTACAGAGCCAACTTTCTCGCCTTTCTCGTTATTTTGCTTACTTAGTGATAACGGAATACGGGCCTTTTGAAACTTGGTGGAGATATGGACCAGATTTCTTCATTTGGCTAAAAAAAGGGGCCAATCGCGGAGATATGTACAGCTTGCAATACCTTGTTCATTGTAATTTCACATTTCCTTTCCTCAGGATGGCGTACGATGATTTCTGCCGATATTTCACACATTTAGACATCTGTCACATGCTCAGTACATCATACTTCTCACTCAGAAAGACGTGGCAGGAACAGAAAGAAATAGGTGACTGGAAAAAGCCATTAAGGGCTGGTGGATGTATGAACTTTCCTGGCTTCCTGAAAAACCCTCAGGTTTGTACGGCGTTGTCACCGGCAGTTATACTCCCATCTGTGATTATAAAATATCAGGCTATAAAGTCCCCAAACTAAACCCTATGCACCATAGATGCCTCTTAATCTATCTTGTCAAAATGAATGGATTCAATTGTCATATAGTTATTTTTAGTTGTGAATCGCAAGTCGCAACTGGTATACGGTCGGTCGGTCGGTCGGTCGGTCGGTCGGTCGGTCGGTCGGTCGGTCGGTCGGTCGGTCGGTCGGTCGGTCGGTCGGTCGGTCGGTCGGTCGGTCGGTCGGTCGGTCGGTCGGTCGGTCGGTCGGTCGGTCGGTCGGTCGGTCGGTCGGTCGGTCGGTCGTGTCTCCATCTGTCCGATCTGTTTGTCCATCATGCTATCTCCTCTGAAACCGTTGTTGGAATTCAAACAGATTTGTTATATTACTTACCATATGACTGCTGATTGTGAGACCGTGTTTATATTAGGCTCTTCCCCCCTGTGGTATGCCGAGGGTTGGGGTGGGGGCAGAATATTAAAGTTGGCGGAATTAAATGGAAATTGTTTTATAAGTTGCCTGTGTGATTCTGGATTGTGAAACCACATTTATATTAGGCTCTACACTCCGATGTCTAAGTTGGTGAAGGTATGGGGATTTGTGATTGCGCGCTCTCTACTGCATGGTCTAGTGTTTGTTTACTTTCAGTACCTGCTCATTGTGAATGATGAGAAGGTTAAGTTAATGGTGTCACTGGAACAAGCTGATAAACGCGTAGATAAAGACAAGGGAGACAACAATGATTGTATTGGATTTACATTTATGCAGGTAAACATAAATTAAGGTAAATATCTACCTTGCTCTTCTAGCTGTCTTTTTAAACCAATCAATGCTTGTTCTTAATACCTTGGCCCACAAAATAAGAAACAACAAATTCTGTATTATGTATGCAATACATACACTTTCGTGGCAGACTTCTATTTTTATGACGGAGCTGTCATTTTATTTGTGATGTCAACTAACAGGTGACCTAATTTGATTATTACGTCAAATGGTTGAGTGACAGATTAGATGCCTCTATTGCCTTCAAATTAGTGCTTTTGTGGAATAACACATGTGAAAGTTGCTTAATGAATTCATGGTATTTAACATTCTGCTTTCTATGCTCTTCATTTTATTGATGATTGCAGAATTTAAGTACAGCTAAAGTTCTCATTATTATAAAACAATAGCCACTATACATGCAAAATGTGTTATAGTGATTCATGTAAGTTTCCTTGGTTGGAATTCAATGGACCTTTTCACTGTGTCCATCGATCATATCACGTCATAATGCACTACGTGGGGTGTAGAATGACATCACAATCAATGACATCATTATGACGTCATGAATGACATAGATAAGTACGTCATGAATTCATAATTGAAAACGGACTATATGTTGTTGTACGAATTGTATGTCTTTACTGTTTAATAAATATCCTGATGGGCAGCAACAGTTCCCAGTCAAATTAGTTTCAAAATATTCAACAACTTACTTGTATAGTTTTTCAGGAAATTGATAGTCAGGGCATTCGGGGATCGATCAATCCCAACACGGTGAAGTGTAATGGAGCTTAGCTAGAGGTGGGTGGGGCACAGCTAAAACTGGAAATGTCAATTCAAGACTCAAATGGCATTTGGATCCTCCACAATAGACATTTAAGCTGTTGAATATTTTGAAAATACTTACTCTGGAAGCTATTTCCGTCTCGGGTCTGTAGGGTTAAAAGACATTTCAATGTTTGACCTGTAATGATCAGGATTGGGCAATGAAAATCACAATTAATGCTTTGTGATTGTTTAATTGCCAGTCAAGAGAAATTTTTTTTGGGGGAAAATGTACGAGTGGAATTACTGGCTCTGTTATCCAGTATTCTGTTTTAATTTTTAGACTGACCTAAATCGTAAATATCGTATGCATGAAAAGATGGACAAAGTGCATTCTGGGCCGTTCATCCAGTCTCGTAGCACATTTGCACGTGTCCGTCTTGAGAAAGGTCGTTACTGCGTTCTGCCATCGACGTTCAATCCCGGAGAAGAGGGACGATATTTACTGCGTCTCTATGCATCGGGATCATCATCTTTTACATTGAGGTTTGTTAACTGTTTGACAGCTACCAGACAATAGTTACAATGAGCAATAACTCTGTACCTGCTGAATGTGTTGAAAAACAATATGACTGAAAGTTGTTGTTGGTTTAACCACCAACAACCTTCAGTCAAATTGTTTTCAAAATATTCAGCATATCCAGAGTTAAACCCTATTGAAAATTTAGTTTACCGGTACATTCTGGAAATTCAGGTTTCAGTGTTTCAAATCGACCCCAACACGCATAAAAAGTGGATGGAGCTTAGCTAAAAATGGGCGGGGCATAGTTGGAAGAGGCGAGCCGTAAATAGGAATGGAAATGGGTGTAGCATAGCTAGAAATGGGAATGTCACAGCTAGAAATGGGCGGGGCATAGCTAGAAATGCGCAGGGTATAGTTGGAAGAGGCGGGGCATAGCTATAATTGGACGGGGCATAGCTAGAAATGGCAGGGGAAACAGTGACTCTTCAAACTGAGGATTCAAGAACAATACAGCAATACCTAACCTTAGGACGGAGCATGCTTCTTACTGCATTACCCAGGTTCTAAGAGGGGACCCATGTGCAAACATAAACACTCCAATCAGGAGATGAAAAGGAAGCATACAGGATATATAATCTCCACACCATGGAATCTCTAGGCACCAGCCATATGGTTAAAGAGCCATTAGCCAGTAGGCTGTCCCCCAACCCTCTGTTCCCCCCATCCGATGTTATAAATTCTTCAACAAAGCTCTTTTTCCAGCACACATCCACCACGTCACTGAACGATGTATCTGCAAATTTGAATGACGTCACACCTCTGGAACGTCAGGGCTAACTCCGGCATTAGCCTACCTATGCATGTCTGCCCAGACATTTGAAAAATATATCACCTAAAAGCCTTATGTTGTCTATTTGTAAACACCTACATGCAAACATGTATATAAATCCTCTGATGAGCTTCCTACATGGAGCGAAATGCCATAAAGTCAGATCTCAGAATGGGTTTGGAAACTCCTCTCCCACTGCCCTACTATTTATCATAAGATCCACTCATCCCTACCACTAATTCCCTGTTTATATCAAAAGGGAACACACTGTGTATATGCACAAACATGTGCAAAACAATGGCTCACCCAAGCCATTTACCCTTCAAATGCTGACCCTCATCAGTCGTAGGGCCCTACATACAGGGTCCAGCTAAGAACAATCAGTGAGCATGTGCACGCACATGCCCAGTATCAGGGACTCTGAATCAAGGGTAGCTAGCTAATCAAGGGTCTCCAGCTAAGAACAATCAGTGAGCATGTGCACGCACATGCCCAGTAGCAGGGATTCTGAATCAAGGGTCGCTAGGTAATCAAGGGTCTCCAGCTAAGAACAATCAGTGAGCATGTGCACGCACATGCCCAGTAGCAGGGATTCTGAATCAAGGGTCGCTAGGTAA
This sequence comes from Chaetoderma sp. LZ-2023a, assembly GCA_034401795.1. Lineage (NCBI taxonomy): Eukaryota > Metazoa > Mollusca > Caudofoveata > Chaetodermatida > Chaetodermatidae > Chaetoderma > Chaetoderma sp. LZ-2023a. The sequence continues at coordinate 115,326 of JAVVLW010000920.1, forward strand.
TCAAGGGTCTCCAGCTAAGAACAATCAGTGAGCATGTGCACGCACATGCTCAGTTGCAGGGACCCTGAATCAAGGGTCCCCAGCTAATCAAGGGTCACTAACTAAGAACAATCAGTGAGCATGTGCACGCACATGCTCAGTAGCAGGGACCCTGAATCAAGGGTCCCCAGCTAATCAAGGGTTCCGAAGTAAGAACAATCACTGAGCATGTGCGTGCACATGGTCAGTGGTAGGGACCCTTGCCAGGGTTCCATGGTCTATAAATAGGAGGCACTGCTCACGCACATGCTCAGTGGAAGGGACCCTTGCCGGGGTTCCATGGTCTATAAATAGGAGGCACTGCTCCAGTGTCAGGCATCTGACTTTCGTCCTCCAACCGAAGACAAGCGTCAGGTATACTTCAGCGACGTGGCTTATCACGTTTTACTAGTTTAAATTAATCAGCAAAATATGGTAGGAGCCAATACAGACAATCTCCACCCAGAGATGTTCCTGCGCTCCATTTCAAAGCTAATTCTTCTCACAGAAGTAGCATGAGAAGGGGCCGATAGGTACCTCGCCCCCTCCCCCTACCAACATATATGTAAGGGAAACAAAAGACTTCAAACTGGGGAGCCAGGAGCACTACAGGGATGTCCATAAAGACTCCCCCATAGCTCAGCACTTTACTTTCCCAAGACTTATGCAGGGGAAACAGCGACTCTTCAAACTGAGGATTCAAGAACAATACAGCAATACCTAACCTTAGGATGGAGCATGCTTCTTACTGCATTACCCAGGTTCTAAGAGGGGACCCATGTGTAAACATAAGCAAAGCACTCCAAACAGGAGATGAAAAGGAAGCATACAGGATATATAATCTCCACACCATGGAGTCTCTAGGCACTAGCCATATGGTTAAAGAGCCATTAGCCAGCAGGCTGTCCCTCTACCCCTCTGTTCCCCCCATCCGATGTTATAAGTTCTTCATAGCTAGAAATGGGCAGGGCATAGCTAGAAATGGGCAGTGCATAGCTAGAAGTGGGCGGGGCATAGCTAGAAATGTGGTGGGCATAATTGGAAGAGACGGGGCATAGCTATAATTGGATGGGGCATAGCTAGAAATGGGCAGGGCATAGCTAGAAGTCTGCGGTGCATAGCTGGAAATGGGTGTGGCATAACTAGAAAGGGGCAGGTAATAGCTAGAAATGGGTGGGCCATAGCTAGAAATGGGCGGAGCATAACTAGAAATGGGCAGGGGATAGCTAGAAATGGGCGGGGCATAGCTAGAAATTGGTGTGGCATAGCTAGAAATGGGTGGGTAATAACTGGAAATGGGCGGGCCATGGATAGAAATGGGCATGGCATGGCTAGAAATTGGGGGGAGGGGGTGGCATAGATTGAAATGGGTGGGGCATAGTTAGAAATGGGTGGGGAAAAGCTAGACATGGGTGAAGCATAGCTAGAAATGGACGGGGCATGGCTAGAAATGGGAGGGATATAGATAGAAATGGGTGGGACATAGCTAGAAATGTGTGGGGCATAGCCAGAAATGGATGGGGCATAGCTAGAAATAGGTGGGACATAGCTAGAAATGGCAGGACATAGCTAGAAATGGGCGGGGCATAGCTAGAGATGTGAGGGACATAGCTAGAAATGTGAGGGGTATAGCTAGAAATTGGCGGGGCATAGCTAGACATTGGCGAGCATAGATAGAAATGGGTGGGACATAGCTAGAAATGGGAAAGGCATAGCTAGAAAGGGTGGGACATAGTTAGAAATTGGGGAGCATAGATATAAATGTGCGGTGCATAGCTAGAAATGTGAGGGGCATAGCTAGGAATGGGATTAGCTATAAATGGGTGGGACATAGCTAGAAATAGCGGAGCATAGATAGAGATGAATCCTTCTATTGACAAAGGCTCATATTTATCTCCCTTTGGTACATAATTCATGACATGAAGTATCACCTGTACCAGTGTTTTATAAACACTGCTAATATTGTCTCTTTCAGTGAGTTAGCACATGAGGTGCCACGCCCACCTGCGTGTTGTGGGGTACCATACTGTGCCGCTACATCTGTTACTGCTGTGCGTGCTGAGGGACTGGAGAAACAGGACACAGATAGAGGTAATGGACGGATCAATGGCTAGCTATGCCCCGCCCAATTCTAGTTAAGCTCCGCCCACTTTATACACACATTTGAATCAATTTTAACACATTGACCAATGAATTGCCAGCATACTATCTAAGTGATGTGTTGGGTATTTTGAAACTAGTTTGTCTGGAAAATGTTGCTATTTATGATTACAACAGCTCCCATCAAATTAGTTTCAAAATATTCAACAAAGTGTTGAGGATTTAAAATTCAGACACTTACTTTTGCAATCTAAAAATGTTAATGTATATCTAATGTATTGACCGGCCATCATATTACGTCATCACAATGACTTGACTGTTACACAAGCTCCACTTCGGCGACCAGACATATCGGGACCCAGTCCATCTCCGTAGGGGACTGTAAAAGGAACACTGTGGATCATATTGATTTTGGTATCATCTTAACCTCTGTATTAATAGCTTGATACAGACATTAAAATGAGCTTGATCCAACCAGTGGTTAGTGTGATATCAGCATCTACACAACATCCTGACCCTATTTTGTGCGCGACAGATTTAGACTGATTTAAATTTTACGACGAATTCTGGTAACTACTTGTCATAGAAACTACTATAGGCTTTATATCATCTCGTTTTACATGGATTAATATTGTCTGGTATGAAGAGAGTAGCGCTCATGTCCTTTTAAGTTTCAATTCTTTCTACCACCATATTCTGGTGGAAATCACTACGTCAATGGCTACTCAATACATGCGAGATACTTTTCTCGATCTCGTATAGAAGGAGATCTCGTGTAGAAGGAGATCTCGTGTAGAAGGAGATCTCGTATAGAAGGAAATCTCGTATAGGCGATCTCGTATAGAAGGAGATCTCGTATAGAAGGAGATCTCGTATAGAAAGAGATCTTGTATAGAAGGATATCTCGTATATAAGGAGATCTCGTATAGAAGGAGATCTCATATAGAAGGAAATCTCGTATAGAAGGAGATCTCGTATAGAAGATCTTGTATAGAAGGAGATCTGGTATAGAAGGAGATCTCGTATAGAAGGCGATCTTGTATAGGAGATCTTGTATAGAAGGAGATCTTGTATAGAAGGAGATCTCGTATAGAAGGCGATCTTGTATAGAAAGAGATATTGTATAGAAGATCTTGTAAAGAAAGAGATCTTGTAAAGAAAGAGATCTTGTAAAGAACGAGATCTTGTATCGAAGGAGATCTCGTATAGAAGGTCTTGTATAGAAGGAGATCTTGTATAGAAGGAGATCTTGTATAGAAGGAGATCTCGTATAGAAGGCGATCTTGTATAGAAAGAGATATTGTATAGAAGATCTTGTAAAGAAAGAGATCTTGTAAAGAAAGAGATCTTGTAAAGAACGAGATCTTGTATCGAAGGAGATCTCGTATAGAAGGTCTTGTATAGAAGGAGATCTTGTATAGAAGGAGATCTTGTATAGAAAGAGATCTTGTATAGAAGGAGATCTTGTATCAAAGGAGATCTTGTATAGAAGGAGATCTCGTATAGAAGATCTTGTATAGAAGGAGATCTTGTATAGAAGATGATCTCGTATAGAAGGAGATCTCGTATCGAAGGAGATCTTGTATAGAAGATCTTGTATACAAGGAGATCTTGTATAGAAGGAGATCTTGTATAGGACATCTTGTATAGAAAGAGATCTTGTATAGAAGGAGATCTTGTATAGAAGGAGATCTTGTATAGAAGCAGATCTTGTATAGGAGGAGATCTCGTATAGAAGGAGATCTCGTATAGAAGGATATCTCGTATAGAAGGAGATCTTGTATAGAAGGAGATCTCGTGAGATATGAATGTTACTTTTACTGATTTTGCAATGTAACACTTTCCCCGACAAATCCCTGAAAACGTAAATTCTTTACAATATATAACTTACTCTGTTGAATATTTTGAAACTAATTTAACAACAGTTGCCATATATTTATAGATTGAATTTATTTTTGCTTGATGCCTACTTGACCCAAGTAGTGTCTTGTGACCGACATGCATCAACAATTAGGTAAATGTTACAAATTTTCAATGGACGCTAAGTTCATCAAGGGCTTATTCAATGTCAATAAAACATTACCGATTTGTTCTATACCATCATTGCATCCTGTTTTCTACATATTGAAAATTATTGTCAAATTTTTTTCATATTTTATTTTCTACTTGATTTTATGTGCACTAACAATTAGAAGAACTCTTTTATGGCCAAATCTGGTTAAGGAAAATTTAATTATCTACTTATTGAATGTCCATTTACAGGCCAAGAGAAGAAAATTTTTGAAAATTTATCAATGGAATGACTGGCTCCATTCCAATGGTAAATTAAAAAAATATTATATTCTTGACTTGTAAATGGACATTCTACACGATCATAACATAGGCTGGTTTTGGCCGATAAAGGGTTAAATGAAAATAATCAAGGACTTTTCCGATCTCAATAAACTGTGCGGCCATATGTGATACCATACCATTCTACATACATAAATATCCTTGTGCTTTGTTAGCTACAATCAAGATTTGCTAACTTTCATCCCTGCAATCCCAAAATCTATGTTAGCTCGACAAGGACAAATTTGTCCAGGACTCACATCGTCTTTTCAATCGGCTCACCATAAGGTCCTGAAAGCTGTTGCTGTTCTGTTTTTGCTTTTTATCACAAAATTTGCATTCATCTTAAGTGACCCTATGGACCAAAGTCCACCCAAGTTTGGAGAAGATCGCTCTACACAGAATTGAAAAATGTTTCCAAAATGTCTGTTTTGAAAAAAATGTTGCTCAAAGATGTTTTAATTTCGGACCTAACGGTCAAACAGCTACCAAAGTTTGGAGAAGATCGCTCCAGTAGAACCAGAGTTATTTTAAAATGTTTTAAGAAGACGAAGAAGAAGAAGAAGAAGATGAAGAAGAAGAACAACAACAACAACAACAACAAGCACTTCGTGTTCGCATATAGCATTGCACCTAGTGACGGGGGTGAAAAAAGAACAACTGTTGACTAGACAACATAAACTTCCAATCAAAGTTCTCTAAATATCTAACATATTTTTTACGTTGTACAGAATTTGCCATGCTGTATTTGTCTCCCACATACAGATGTTGTTGATAGTGCTATATAGGATTATACATTATTATGATTTCAGCACTAACATTGCTTAGAGTTTGAGTGCCAAGAGAAGATTATTTTAAAAAAATTTACAACTGTAATGATTGGCTTGGTTTTAAAGCTAGTCATTCCAGTGGTATATTTTCAAAAAATGTTCTTTTCTTGGTGTGCAATTGCACATCTGTCAAGAAGTTGTTTTTGATCAGCCTGACCATTAACCCATTGAAGCCTAAATCCCCAAATACTTAATTTCAAAATAACTATGTTACTATATCATCGTCGTTATCGTCGTCACATATCATCATCATCACCATCGTCGTCACCACTATATAGGTAAACTGCTGAATATTTTAAAGCTGATTTGACAGGAACTTGTTGCTGCCATACAGTTTCCAGTAAAATTGGTTTCAAAATAGTCAACATAATAATTTTTCTAATCATAAAGGGTATTTGGTGTTTAGTTTTCTGGTTTCAAAGGATTAATAAGTTAACAGCTGTTTTCATGAATCCTTTTAAGGTCACGATTGCCCAAGAAAAGCTTGATGATATAATGGTTAATAATAAATTTACTCAAAGCTATTTTTCAGCATGATGTTTCTGAGTACTAACGCGATAACACAGCATGCTAGATTGACCCAAACCTGCTCACAGGACAAACTGCCTTTAGAGGCCAAAATATAGTGCTTCTTTAAGACAGGTGGTTAGATGACCACCTTAAGGACCACCTGTCTTTAAAAGCCACCATCTTCTGGCGCCAAAAGTCATCTGTTATGGCAACAAATTTGTTTTAGTCATTTAATCATCAAATTTGAAAATGTCCATTTGCAGACCAGGAAAATATTATTTTTGAAAATTTATGGATGGAATGACTGGCTCATTTACCGAGCCAGGCATTTCATTTATACATTTAAAAAAAAAAATATTTTCTTTGTCAGCAAATGGACATTTTTCAAGACGACTGCAGAAAGAGTTTTTGACCGCCTTGAGTGTTAGATGATTAAGGAAGGCCCATGTTTTGGTGAGCAGTTTCTGGCTCTCTATAAGGTGGTCACATAACACAGGTTTCATTCTTACACTGGGCACTGGACACAGAATCTGAACAGGTAATCGTATCCCTCATAGCAGATTGTTGCTAATAATTATCTCCCCTTCTTACCGCTTAACTACTAGCCAAGGGAAATAACTCAGTCCATTTATAAATGTATATCATTCTTATAACTAAGAGTTACTTCCCTTGTTGAATATGGTCATTAAGACTAATGGTCAAATTTGGTCAAGAAAAAAAAAAAAATTTGCATATTGAATTTCCATTTGCAGGCCAAGAGAGTAATATTTTTGAAAATCTACCACTGGAATGCCTGGCTCGGTTATCGAGCCAGGCATTCCAGTGGTAAATTTTCAAGAATACTGTTCTCTTGGCCTGCAAATGGACATTCCTCAAGGCCACTGCAGAGGCCGGTTTTGGCCGTCTTGATCATTAAAGGATTAAACCTCTTCCTCCACCTTACCGTTCTCCTATAGGTTGTCTGTCTTTCTTCTGTCTCTGTCTGTTTGGCTCTCCTACTTTCTACTTTCCTGCCAGCATGCATGCTGCTTTCCTATTTCGCTCTTCTGTCACTCTGATCATGATATCACCCGGCATCATTCATAATGTGTGAATGCGAACGTGCGTGTCTGTATATATGTTCTACTACCCCTTTCTACCTTCTCTAGTTTAGTGTCTACTCTGTATATTCGACATGTATGCATGCATACACATTCACTCCGACTGACCGACCAGGTGCGGATCTGTATTGTATCATTTACCGTGAAATATCTTTTCCAGGTGCGGATCCATATTGTATGTTTTACTGCGAGAAGAAGCAGCTTCGTACAGCAGCTTGTGAGAAAACGCTTTCTCCCAGCTGGAATGCCAGAGCCACGTTTTATCGAAGAAAACCGAATGAAGATG